>PVKV010016971.1:0-49155 GCA_004027835.1 Alouatta palliata | reverse complement strand
ACAGGGGCAGAGATGGGAGTCATGTGGCCATAAGCCAAGGAGGTCAAGGAATGCCAGCATCTGCCAGAAGCAGGAAGAGGCAAGGAAGGAGTCTCCCTTTAAGCTCCTGGATGTGGTGTGGCCCTGCTCACACCCTGCATGTGGACTTATGTCTCCAGAACTGTAAGAAAATAAATTTCTGTAGTTTTAAGACTCTACAAAAATGTAGAGTCTTAAAACTACAGAAATTAAAACTACAAAAATGTAGAGTCTTAAAACTACAGAAATTAAAACTACAAAAATGTAGAGTCTTAAAACTACAGAAATTAAAACTACAAAAATGTAGAGTCTTAAAACTACAGAAATTTATTTTCTTACAGTTCTGGAGACATAAGTCCACATGCAGGGTGTGAGCAGGGCCACACCACATCCAGGAGCTTAAAGGGAGACTCCTTCCTTGCCTCTTCCTGCTTCTGGCAGATGCTGGCATTCCTTGACCTCCTTGGCTAGTTACACGACCCCCGAGCAAAAATTTTTGCAATCTACCCATCTGACAAAGGGCTAATATCCAGAATCTACAAAGAACCAAAACAGATTTACAAGAAAAAAAAGAAGCCCATTCAAAAATGGCGAAGGATATGAACAGACACTTTACAAAAGAAGACATACATGAGGCCAACAAACATATGAAAAAATGCTCATCATCACTGGTCATTAGAGAAATGCAAATCAAAACTACATTGAGATACTATCTCATGCCAGTTAGAATGGCGATCATGAAAAAATCTGGAGACAACAGATGCAGGAGAGGATGTGGAGAAATAGGAACACTTTTACACTCTTGGTGGGAGTGTAAATTAGTTCAACCATTGTGGAAGACAGTGTGGTGATTCCTCAAGGACCTAGAAATAAAAATTTCATTGGACCCAGAAATCCCATTACTGGCTATATACCCAAAGGATTATAAATCATTCTACTATAAGGACACATGCACACGAATGTTCATTGCAGCACAGTTTACAATAGCAAAGACCTGGAACCAACCCAAAGCCCACAGATGATAGACTGGACAGGGAAAATGTGGCACATATGCACCATGGAATATTATGCAGCCATCAAAAACGATGAGTTCGTGTCCTTTGTAGGGACGTGGATGAACCTGGAAACCATCATTCTCAGCAAACTGACACAGGAACAGAAAATCAAACACCGCATGTTCTCACTCATAGGCGGGTGTTGAACAGTGAGAACAAATGGACACAGGGAGGGGAGCATCTCACACTGGGGTCTGTCAGGGGGAAATACGGGAGGGACAGCGAGGGGTGGGGAGTTGGGGAGAGATAACATGGGGAGAAATGCCAGATATCGGCGATGGGGAGGGAGGCAGCAAATCACACTGCCATGTGTGTACCTATGCAACAATCTTGCATGTTCTTCACATGTACCCCAAGACCTAAAATGCAATTAAAAAAAGACTACATTTGTGGTAATTTGTTATAGCAGCCCTAAGAAACTAATAAGGAATATCATCTTCAAGCTGTTTTTTTAAAGTTATTGAGACTTTCTTGGTTATGATTATAGTTTATTCCTCTATATTACAGTGACAATCAAGGTAATTCTGGACCTCCCCTTCAAGTCAACTAACATTTCCTAGTATTCCCAGAGTAGCTAATTCCCTATAGAGTTGCCAGTGGCGTTAGAACCAGAGTGACTTCATTTTCAGAGACGGAGACGGGAACTTGAAGAGGGAGCCTGACGTGATAAAACACTGCAGGACACTTGGGGTTGTTTTCCTGCAAGAGCAGCCACTCCTCTCTTGGAGTGTGCTTATTTTTTTCTGCAAAAGCTCTTTTTTTCCTGTTGTTCTTCAGTGAAGCTCTCTGTTATCTTTAAACCATCTCTTGACTGAAATCTTTCTCCCTAGTTGACAAGGGCTGGGGACTTTTTCACTTCCTGGTAACAATCCCAGATTGTAACACAGTGACGTAACTTGGTAGTAAATGAACTATGTTCAGTAGATGTATTTTGGTCCTATATCATATAATCATTACAGATCAGAATAGATGTTATTTGAAGCAGCTATCCATTAAAAGTTAAAAAGTACTCAACTTATGCTCCTAAAACATACAGAGTGGCATAACTTGGTAGTAAATGAACTGTGTTGAGTAGATGTATTTTGGTCCTACATGATGTTACTCATAACTGCTTAAAATAGGTGTCATTTGAAGCAGCTATCAATTAAAAGGTTAAAAAGTACTCAATTTATGCTCCTAAAACATGAATAATGAGAAAAGAGCCAAAAATTTTGAATCATAAATGGAAAATGCCATGCTATAATTATGGAGAAGCTTGGTTAATAGTCATCACTTAGATACGTACACATGTGAATTGTGCATAATTTGAAACTCTCCAAGGATCAATCTTGGCCTTGAATCACCTAAGCTTCCTTAAGAAGACTGCTTATGTTTGGTTTAATTTCAGTTTAAATACCAACCCAATCCTGTGAGTACCCAGATCTTAACCACTTTCCAATTTATCAACCTCAACTTCAGAACAGTCTAGATGGATGTAAGAAGGGGCTTGTTGGTGATGGAGATCTGCAAGGTTCAGGCTTCCTGTTCTTCCTGGGTTTGCTTTCCCAAACCTGCCCTTGCCTGATGACGTGGCATGGTGTGTATGTGCTAGAGTGGGTTCTTGGAGATACTTACGTATGTGTGGCCACAGTGGGTGAGAGGTACTATTCAGTGCCTGTTGGTTATTGATGAACTTGATGTGAAACTGGTCATTGGTTCCCTGAGTAACTGGGGTTTGTGTTCTGACTCTTAGCTGCGGTATAGTTATTAATCCTTTCAGGGCTCTACTCAGCTTTGCTGTGCACAGTTCTATAGTTAGTTTTCTGTCTAAGAAAGGTGGAGCCTATTGCTACTGGAGTCTTCACGAACTGTTGGGTATCCACACAACTTCCTCTTCATTGAAGAGACTCTCATATATCTTAGTGACACCCACTTTAAGCTTTGCTTACTTTCATCTGTGTGGTACCCTGTCCTGGCACTCAGCAAATAACTTAGCAAATCATTAAAAATGCCATCACATTCTACACAGTTGTAGAAAACCATGCAAGTGCTTCTATTCTGCCCCTCACTGAGGGGTGAGTTGAATGTGCACTCTTCCTCCATGGCAAAGGATCTTCCATTGAGGAGTGGGAGCAGCTGATGCTCTGTACTGCTCCATGAAAAGACAGCTTCCCTTAGGCACTCTAGCTCCCTTATATAAAAGGATGGTAGTATGTAGACTGGCATTTAGAATTGAATGGAATACTTTATTTTAATAATCTCTGAGACAAGATGGTTAGCAACACAGGGAGAGTCTGACAGTTTTTCGTAGTTGAAACAATTCCTTCAGCACTTCTAGCACATTCTGTTTAAATCTTGATCCAAGATTGCTCTGTTAATAGTTCCAGGCCACAGCTGAACATTAGACTCATCTGGACATATTTAAAAATTATAACCCTTGGAATTCAGAATTTTGGGGAGTATGATCCTAGCACCAGTATTTTTTTAACCAGTAGGCTAGAAGGGAAGCCTAGTGAAGATGAATGAACATCCTGTCAGTTCATTACAACCACATAATCCATAGGAGGAAAGTATTATACTGAAAACTCTAAACTGAAGAAGCTGATATAGTTGATAAAAGGATTTTAGTTCTTAATTTCAAGTCAGCCAAGACAAAGAGAGAAGCAAGTTGTGTATCTATGGTCTCATTAAAAGATACATTAATAGTTTAGAGTTAAAACATTTTCCCCAGATAGAAGGAGTTATAGTATAAGTCTTTATGCATTCAAAGGGATAATGACTCATGTCTTAGAGAACAACTTTATAATATAAAAATGTCACATATTGCTATTGCTTTTGGTTATCATTAGTGAATGCCGAAAAATGTGACAACATGAAAGAAGAATTGGCAGTGATGTGATGCCGTTAACTTACTCTGATTTTCCTGTCATCACATTGGTTTATAAATGCTAGTGATACTGTATGAATGTTGTCTGGACAACCATGTACATGATAATGTTGGGAAATGCTATGCATAACCCAGATCGACTCAAGCAGTCCTGAGATGGGCATATTTCCCTGATGGAGTTATGCCAAAAATCAGCATGATGTGTACATTAGTTGATGAGTTTGGGAACTGAAAATATTAAGAGAATACCAACTCCATAAAATACTAATTGTGCAACCTTAGGAAAGTTGCATAATTTCTTTGAGTCTCAATTCCTTATTTTCAAAATAGCAGGAATGATCTCTGTTTAAAGAGTACTTGTGAGGATTAAGAGGTACAAACATGTCAAGATACCAAAATAGGGCCCAGTATATAGTAGATACTCTGTAAATATTGGTGGAGATTATTGTTACTATGTAAAGAAACCCATTGTGAAATTGTTTCTAGAACTATATGGTGCTGAATATTGTATTTTATAGATTTTGACACCAGGCCTTTCCAATGAAAGAGATATCAGAATAGGATAATGACCTGAAAAATGAAATGCTTTATAATCTTATTCTATTTGCTTTGCTGTTGGTTTTCTTTTCTTTTTTTTTAGATTATATAAGGAGCTTCACTTTCAATAAGAAGAGTGAACTCTTAGCCTTTTTTTCTCCCTTCAACATTAAAGCAAAGGCAGGATAAAAATAGGTCAAAGATCCTTGCATAATTTGTAATAGAGATGATCATTAGAACGTTGGGAATTTGATGTACTATACCACAATCTCTTTCATTGTATGAATTTCTTTGTAAAAAAGAAACATTACTATTTTTTAATGGGTTTTTACTACATTTTCAGTCTACCAGCCCTGCCACACACATTACAGTATTGTAACTTCTGAAGTATTGTTCTCTTAGCGGCACAATTCATGCTTCTGCAGATTGTGCAGGCAGCGTCCTTTATGGATTATACTGCTGAGATAGCACATATGTGGTTACATTTTGCAAGGATCCACAATGCTAATACTAATTCTGCTGATGTCTTGGCAGGGTTTTGTGTTCAAGGGATGTAGAAGTGTTTTTTTCCCCTTGTATTTTTCAAAAATAGGAAGAAGCACAGCAATTGTCAGTATTTATTTTTATAAAAATATCTGTATAAGCTTAGTTCAGCCAGGCCCAGAGCTATCAATCAGCAGGAGTCAGTCTTTCTCTCTCTCTCTCTGTTTCGGTTTCTGTCTCTTTAAGAGCACACATTTTTGTCTGTACACGTATTTTTATCTGAATTTCTATTGACAAAATCAGAAAAGTCAGTCCTGTTTATTATTCTCAAGTACTGATAAGAAATTTAGAGGAAGGAATTATAAAACTGGTGAAATTTGGTATTAAACATAAAAAGTATTAGCAAGAAATGTGAAGATCAGAAGTATCTTCAAATCTGTACATTGAAATAGCTTGTAGGAATAGCTTGTAGCCCAGTACCCAAATTATTAGACCATCTATATCATGTATTTCTCACCAACATAAGATAAGCGACAATGGGTATAAATCTGGTTTTCCAGGAAAAAATTAACTTCCGAGGGAAATATCAATTTTATGTCTTGCTCTCTAAAACTTCACTGTATATAAAGTCATTTATAATTGTCATTGGCAAAGTCATCATAATTTGTTTTCCTGGTGCCTGTGGGCTGGCTAAGCCCCTTTTGCTTTTAGATTTTATATTCACCTTTTCCTGTTTCATCTGTAGAGTGAGCAAAAGAAACTTGTAAAAGACAAAATATGAGTCATCCTTCAGCAGTAGATTTCTCCTGAGATGGTACTTCTAAGTGTAAATTGCCTTTTTTCTCTTTGCTCAAAATAAGGACTGAGGGATGTTTATTCTCTCTACTGCTTTGGCTATTGTGCCTGTAATCTCTCTCTCCCCTTCTCTTTCTGTTACTTTAGTGGATGGCAATTATGTATTGTTTCTCTAGGTGCCAATTGTAACTGCCATCTTGCTATCACAGTCATAGGAGGCAACTGTGTATCCTTTTTCTGTTGAGGGGGGTATATATAATCAACAGTTCTCTCTATTGCAGTGGCAAGTGGGTTGAATCTGGAACAGACTTATTTCTCAAAATAAAATAATATATGTATTGGATGCCCAGCTGTTAAGTGAACTAGAAAATTAAGAAAGGGCAAAAATAAAATATCAAAAATTAAACAATATATTACTTATCTCAAAAATTTCTTTTGGTTGTTTACCATAAAGGACAACATATGGAATTTATGGTGATACTCTGTGGAAAGACAGATGCACATTTAAAGTATAATGAAAAAAATTACAAAGCTATTTCTAGATGAGCAAACATGATATATATGGATTTTGAAAAGGATATTTAACATAGAAAATTGATCTTGTCATGTTTTTTGACTTGACAAACATGGCATAATAAAAATTTTCTTTTTTCCTTTTAAAAATATGGGTCATCTTAACTCAGATGTCTGTAATTTTGAGAGCAAAGTACCACAATAGGGGTGCATCATAATATATTTCAGACTTGTCCTATATATAGTCATTTGTTGGCTACTAGAAATAAGCAATCTGGAATAGGAAATTATAAACATTCTAACTGATATGCTGAGCAAATCACTTAACCTCTCTCATTCTGAGTTTCATAATTTTATGGAGAAAAGAATATCTGCCTCCAAAGTCTGTTGCGATAATTAAATGGGACCTGCACATAAAGCACTTGGCACAGTTTTTAGAATATAGTCAACACATGCTATCTTATGTCTGTGGTAGTGATAATAGTGATGAAATGTGAGAGATGAAAAGGACTATAAAGATGGTGACTCCCAATTCCTTTATTTTACAAGACAATCAGAGATATAAGGAGATGTACCCAAGGTCACATAGTTGGATGGCAGGACCAAAACAAATGCTAGCTAGCATTGCTGACTCTCACTTAGATCACTACTCATGGTGTTTTGCTATCTCCTATTCTGCAGGATTTTCTGCAAGAAACTCAGAATACTATATTTTGTCACTACAGACAGCACTAGTATTTCATGATTACCTTATAAATAGTGACAACCATGGTTATAACATTTTAGTTCACAAGCAGCAAGGAAACAAACAAGAATTTCAAATAGTAGTCTCTGTTGCTCAGTGTTCTTCCAGTGAATCCCTGGAATTTTATTCTGGATTGGGTTCAAGAACCTGCCATGATCAATAGAAACTTTAGAGGCTGGGAAATGGGTTCATTCCCTTTGACATTGAGGAGCATTATCTCTTTAAGGAATTATAAACTAATATCAGTTAAAGTAGGAAGAATAATAATAGTTTACAGTACCAAGCACTTTCTATATATCAGGACATTACAGGCATTATTTCAATTAACACTTATATAAATCTTATGAAGTAATTAGTATAATCTTGATGTTGTAGATGAAGAAACTTAGACATAGAAAATCAAATAATTTGCAGGTTTAATCAAGATCTGTCTGATTTCTCAGGCATGGTGACTCACACCTATAATTTCAGCACTTTGGGAGTCTGAGGCAGGCACATTGCTTGAGGCCAGGAATTCAAGACCAGTCTGAGCAACACAGGAAGACCCCCATCTCTACATACAAAAATAAAATAAAATTTTGTTTTGACCACTTGACTCTAATGAAAAAACAAAAAACAAACCCAAAAAGATCTGATTTCTTAGCCTGACAACTAAAGTACATTGCCTCTGATGTGAGACAAGTAAAATGTTATAGTTTTTATATGGCACCTATAAATACAATATAAATAGAGAAATATTTGTTTCCATTTTTATTTATTTTATTTTTTTATTTTTATTTATTTATTTTTTTTGAGACGGAGTTTCACTCTTGTTACCCAGGCTGGAGTGCAATGGCGCGATCTCGGCTCACCGCAACCTCCGCCTCCTGAGTTCAAGCAATTCTCCTGCCTCAGCCTCCCAAGTAGCTGGGACTACAGGTGCATGCCACCACACCTGGCTAATTTTTGTATTTTTAGTAGAGACGGGGTTTCACCATGTTGACCAGGATGGTGTCGATCTCTTGACCTCGTGATCCACCCGCCTCGGCCTCTCAAAGTGCTGGGATTACAGGCGTGAGCCACCGCGCCCGGCGTCTTGTTTCCATTTTTAAAATAATTTTATTAACTCACAATTATTACTACAACTTTGTGTCCTGGTTTTGTCTCTGTAGTCATTTAAGTTGAAACACTTCAGTATAGTAGTACCAGTATTGTAAAGAGAAGTTTTCACCTCTGTTTGATGGTTTTGGTTTGTCTAGATTGTTTCGTGATAGCTAATTTGGTTATAGAGGACTCATCATTTCATAGTGCTGGATTCTCTCTATTAAATACTGGTCAGTTTGATGTACAATGGGCTCTATCCAAATTATATCCTACAAGGGGTCACAATGAAGAAATTTGTATTCAGGGTTTATTATTTAGTTAGAATGTTTTCTACTATATGTTATAGAAAAGCCCCAACCAAAAAGAGGTCTAAACATAAGACGTTTATTTTATTTTGTATCGTAGGGCTGCTCCAAGGTTGGTTAATTAGAGGATATGATGAAGTCATCAATGATCTGATTCTTTGTATCTTGTCTCTCTGCCATTTTCATTCTGGTGGTTTCATTTCCTCATGGGTTACATGATGATTGTTGCAGTCCTGATGTCAGTCACACGGAGATACAATGACTTCCAGCAGAAGTGGGATCCTCTTTTCCTTGCCTCTTTTTATGACCAGAGAAACTTCTGGCAAAAGGCTTTGGTAGCTTTCCTCTTCTCTCCCATTGGCCAAAATCACATCACATGTTCATGCCAAGGGGGACTGGAATTACTATGACTGGCTAGATTAATCAAGCTCTACTTCTGGGGCTAGGGCTAGGACCAGTGTTTATGTGGAAGGAGAAAAAAGGCAATGGCTGCTGAATAGGTAATCGAGAGTGTGTGACACATAGAAGGAGCTTGACAATAAGTGATGGTAAAACTAGGCCAAAAGAGAAAATAGAAGAAAACTCTGAAAACCATAAATAACATTAATGCTCATCTTTTTAATTTATCTGGAAGAAAAAGAGAAGAAATATAACTTAATTGTGCCATCTAAATGGTTTCTTCTTCTGGTAAATTGTCCTCCTGCTGTTGATGAGGACAATTATTCCATTTGTGTATTAGAGTCCTGCTAGCTTAATAGATCCCTAATGAAATTAGTCGAGAGTTTGTGCTTCATTATACAACTTTTCAACAAAAAATGTGCTTATTAGAGGTACATGTAAGTATCTTCATGCCATGTACTTACATAGTCTATTTTATTGTTATTAAAGACCATTTGGCTATGGTTCTTTATCAGAATTCATTCATTTAAAGAATTGCCAAATAAATTGTAGTCCATGAGGTCTTTCTAGCATTTTCTAGCATTAATTTGACATTAGCTTCTGGAATTTTTGTTTTTCCTTTTTGATGAGGTCATCACAATAGTTGTGAGACTTTGAATTTAGACTATTAGTGCTTCAAAGCAGAGTAATTTGGAGTGTTGCTTGTTATTAAGAACAATAAAAAACAAAATTCGGTCTGTCCTTTCTATGAAGTTTAAGACATTTAAGAAGAAGCATAGGCACAGGAGAGTGAGATATAAGTACCCCGGTGAATTCTGGAAGCAGATAGGTTAGATGAAATGATTAGATGAAATGATTAGATTAACTAGTTTCTATATACTCAGTAAGAATTACAAAGACTGTGGTCAGTGCAGTGGTCACCAGGATAAGAGGAAAACAGGTTAGGGCAGAGACTAGTAGACGGCTAAGAAAGAAGTGATAGTATTTAACCCGGATAATATGTCCCAGATACATCTTTGTTATTGGAATAGAACAAAATAAGCATCTAGATAGTTAACTTCTTTCTACATGTTCAATTTTTCCTCGTCAGACTTTCTCCTCACTACTTGCGCATGTTAGAAGACTTTGCTTAGATGTCCTTTGAAAGCCTTTCTTGATCTCATTTACCATGTACCACATTGCTATGATAAACCTTTGCTGGCTTGTCTGTATCCTTCCCTGGATGTTTGGCAGGAGAGGTGGCTCCTCCTTCTGTCTCCAGCATCTAACTCAGTCCCACACAGGTAGTCTGCACTCAATAATGAGTGCATTCCCACTCCTATCCACAGGTTCTACTTTGAAGAAAATGACCCAAAACATGATATTTCATTTATGTTAATCCTTCAATCATTTATTGTAAAATATTTTTGACCTAGAAGTTACTTTTTACCTTTTAAGGTAGATTGGTAGCATTGATAGCTACAACTAATGGCTTCCTTTTAATCTTGTCCTCTACACTGTGACCTTGCAAACTCCTTCCATCAAGAGATAGAGACTTTCACTATCCTTGCATTTGGGCTGCCTTAACTTTCTTTAGCCAATAGGAGGGAGAAGAGAGGTGTTTTGCCTGTTTGGACCTTAGGTCTCAAAATATGTAGCACTCTTCTATTCTTTCCTAGAATCCTGCACCAGCTTGTGAAGAAGTCTGGACTAGTGTGAAGGAGCATGAAATACCACATATAGAGAGAACCCAGTTATTTCATCTGAAGGCATTCTAGAGCAGCCATAGCTGGCCACATAAAACAGAGAACAGTGTGTGGTACATTTACATTGTTTGGTAAATGTTAGATTTTTTTTTATTTTGGCTCTGTACATCTTCACACAGAATCTCACTTCTTTGACAACATGCACCTGTATGATGACCTTTTTTTTTTTGGCAATGTGTATCCTTTTAATTCTCTTTCTACTCTTGCCTCCTCCATGTGAACATTTATAGGATGTTGTCAGCCATCTAGTTTAGTCTACATATACATAATTTTTTGTCAGAAAAACGTTTCTATCTTCATGATTTCAATTATGTGTAATGTGCAGAAAATGCCATACATACAATATGTGTGTATGTATATTTATAACACTTTATCTACATATGCCAAGTCTGGGTGTCCTCTTAGTAGATCTAATTCAATATAGATAACACTTCCTATCCTATTTTTTGAAGCTAATCATCCTATATTCGTTTTGGGGGCTCTATTCTCCCTTTCCACTGAGAACCAACCATTCTTCTTTCATAAGCTTAAACATTTTCTGTTCTTTGTTAAAAAAAAAAAACCAGTAAGAAGCTTTTATGCATTTGCATTGCCATCTTCCTGTTGCAGGGCAGTCTAATACATTCTTGTGCACCACTGCCGTAATTCTACTAGACAGAGAGGAGAGGAAAAGGGAGTAACGTTCTATGAAATTCCTACTCTGTAGAGACACTGGGCTACATGCTTTATACACCCAGAAATATGTTTTAGTAACAATCAGGGGCAGTTATTTTAGTTATTGTATGATATACATAGTTTCTGCCTATGCAGAGCTAATAATTTAGTAGATGAGGGACAGAGGGACATTGTGGACATAAACAAGGTAACCAAAAAGGCTCAAATTAATAGGCCAAATATGCAATGTTGGTATCAGTATTGTTCCAAACTCATCTTATACTGAAAGAAGTGCTGGTAGCCATATTCTTAGAAAGTTAACTAATGCATAGTCATCTTCAAAACGAGGAAATGAATTCCTCTTGGACTGAAGATTGTGAAGCAGCCCATGTAGAGTAAAGCAGGTTGGGGATTAACAGTAATCTAAAGAGATGACCCCTTTGAAATCTGTTATGTGAGAACCAGTCCACCCACGTCATGCGGTGAGGCAGCAAAGCACAGGGCACACTCAGGAGAATTGTGCTGTAGAAAATGAGCTCGTAGCCAGAAACCGTTAAATTAATAATGAAGATCAGTGCCAAAAGTACATTTATTATAGCCTGGAAATAGAAAATCTTGAGCCAAAGAAAAATATGTTAATATGCTAAAATTATTTAAATATTTATAAATGGTCTTGTTTTATAAGGTGAATGTCACCCTGATGATAAATATCATATAAACATAGTTCAAGAAAATAAAAATATAAGCCTATTAATAGTTACTTTTTAAATCAGATAACATTTAACCAAATTCAACAGAGTATGACACATAAAGTATTAAGAGCAAGTACTGTTTTCCCCAGGATATAAAGAATATATCAAGATAATTTATCACTTAATGAAATAAAGGTTAAAAAATGATTTTCTCAGCAGGCACAGATAAAGAATCTGATAAAGTTCAGCAACAGTTTAAAAATTCAATAGAATAATAGAAAGAGATTGGTAATGGAAATAAAATTTCATGTAGCAAACAAATGTAGGAAGAGATGCTTAAACTTATGGAATTGGAAAATCGCAAATAAATAAGTTATGGGTTATCACTTTATACTTATCTAATCAGCAAAAATTAGAAAATAGGCAGATCCCCAGTGTCAGTCAGGATGTGAGACTGCTGGAACCCTTGTGGAAATGTAGACTGGAGCAGCCATTCTGGAGGGTGATTCTGAGTATTTATCAAATTATGTACCAGTATTTCCTATAGCCCATTGACTCCTGGGATTTTTTTTCCCCACAGAAGTATTTCCATAAGAATATGTGAAAAAAAAATTGTTGCAGGCTTGTTTGTGGTAGTGGGAGGTTTGAGGCAACAAATAGATTGAACACAATGGAATAGTATGTAGCCCTCAGAAACAACAGCTAGATGAACATAGACCAGCATAGTTTAAAAAAAAAACATGTTACCTGAACAAAAACAGCAGAAATAGAATAAAGTCTATAAGCCAATAAAACGTATGTAAATTGTGCATAGCTGTCTAGGAAATAGTTCTGCATATTTAAAAAGACAGACAGTTAAAGGGTTATGTATCTAAAACATTAGAATAGTTGTCTGAGAATGGGACAGGTAGGGAAGATGAACTTGGAGAGGAGAAGGAACTAAAAAATAAGAGATGGCCTCAGAAAAAACAACAAATAAAATGCAATATGAATGGTGAGGATCCTTTCAGAGATAAAAGGAAATAATAACTTCTAAGAAATAAGGGATTAGAAAAAGAAACCAACTAGAAGTTCTTAATATGAAGATGCCATTTGACATTGCAAAGTAGTATGAAAGAAACAAATGCTGTCATAGAAAAGAGCAGTGACAATGTGGGGAAAGGACTCTATTCAGATGAGTGGTGAGAAAAGGCTCTTTCTGAGCTGTTGAACTTTAAAGCCAAAACCCTCAGGACAAGGGCAGCCAGCTGTGTGAATACCCTTGCAAAGAGCCTCCCAGACATAGAGCTTGGCCTGTTACAGGAATTGCAAGAAGGCCAGTGCAGCTGGTGTGTGGTGAACGGCAGGAGAGAGGTCCAAGAGGAGATATAATCAGAGGCTAAGGTGTGTAAAGCCCTTAGATTTCATTCCAATTATAATGGGAAACTCTGCAGGGTATTAAGCAGATGTTAACAAGATTTGGTTTACATTTTAATTTTTGAAAGTTTACTCTGCTATTCGGAGTATAATGAATTAGCAGACGGCAACCGAAGGAGCAAGAAGCTGGTTAGGAGGCATTCTGTGAGAAAAACAGTGCTGTCTTCGACTATAGAGATGGCCATGGAGATGGGGAGCACTAAACAAGATATAATTTGGAAATAGAATTAACAGGAATTACAGATAGACTGGTTTAGGAGGTGAGGGAGAGGGAAGAATAAAGGTTTTTCTTTTCCTCAGATTACCATTCATTGAGAGACAAGCAGAGGAAAAACATATTTTGAAGTAAAATCAAGAAGTCAGTATCAGACTTCTGTAATAATATTCTCACCTGCAAGGTAATATTCTCATCTGTAAGTCTGGCCCCTTGTGAGACATCCAAGTGAAGATATCAAATAAGATACTAGGTAACAAAGACTAGAACTCGAAGGATAGGTCTCAGCTAGAGACGTAAATTGGAGAGATGCTTTCCTATGGACCATATGTAAGCCATGGGAAAGGTGGGACCAGCCAGACTGGATGTGTAGGGGGAGAGAATGAGATTTCTGCAAGATCTTGAGGAACTCTGTCATGCAGATTTTGGGGATGGGCAGAGGAACTAGTAAGGACGACTGAATAGCAGTGGCCAAAGTGGCAGGAGGAAAAAGAGTCTGGTTTTCCCAAAACTGAGGATGTGGCGTTTCTCAAGGAAAGGAACTGCCAATTCTGTCAAATGTCGCTTAAAACAAGATGAGGCCAGAAAGGTAGGTCCATTAATTTGGCAACAAGGAAGCCATGTGTGACCTTAAGAGGAATAATTCCATGTTGTGTAAGAGTCGGAGGCTTGAATGGTTTGGATTGAGGAGTTAATATGAGAAGATGAAATGGAGACACTTGTAGACAATACTTTGGAAAATACTAGGAAATTATCCTAATTTCTTCACTCAAGGTAATTACATTCTCAGCTGGGGCAATAGGTACAGGTGAGTGATGTTGGTTTAAAGATACTGTTATTTAAGGACCTATACAAATTGGTTCCAAACTGAGTAGTTTCTCTATTCTAGACATATTTTTTCACTCTCCTTGGACAGCCTGAATGGAGGCATGTAGTGTCCTCAGATAGGCCAATTACTAAGCTTCCCAGGGCAGGTTAGTAAATAGTACCTCATAAAACCAATATTCCTAAAATATTTGCTCCAAATTGTTTGCGGTGGAGTCTGCAACAACAAACATTTTTTTTATCTCAATTTTCACTCTAGCCAGATATTTTTTTCTTTAGCAGGAATAGGACAAATCTATATGTTATTGAATGACCTGAGTTCCTAGCATCACATTTATGATTTATTCTGTTATAATTTAGTACCTTTTGTAGACTAACCCCAGGACAGTTTACTAGCTGGCCTGTCATTTTAGTACAGCTTTCTTTTCTTAGTTTCTTCATTCAAGGTAATAATATTCTCGTCTGTAAATTCTTGCCTTTTGTGCTCTGTCAAGCCCTTTCCATCTAATTTCTTCCAGGTCTAAGTTTTCTTATTTGACCCAAAATATGTTAATGTTCCTTCCTTTGGACTTGTGATTGACTTTTTGTTTATAATATCTGTTTAGCAGTTCATTATGTTTGATGTTTACTTGCAAGTAAATTTTTAATGTGTGTCCACCTAAATAAGTAAGTACTCATATATGTAGTACCTAATAGTGTTTTTGATTGACTCCTGAGAAATTTGTAGGGCTGCTTTACATTTTCTCATGCTCTGTGATGCCTATTTATACACATGTATTTCCTCAGGAAGTAGACATACTATGTACATCAGACATTAAACAGGCAGGGACATTTTATATCATGCCTTCTTTCCCATTGCCCAATTATACATTTAAAAAATTCAAACTCAATTTACATATTTTCCTCTCATATCTAAAATGTATTCCACTGACCTCTTAGTAAAAACAAATAACAACAGTTCGATATATTTTTGAAAGTCTGGAGTCATACAGACCTGCTTTAGAATTCTTGTCATTTGCAAGCTTTGAAATTGTTAATCTTTCTGATTTGTGTTTCCTTCTGTCAAGTGGGAATAAAAACTGATTTCTTTGTTATATTTTAATGAGATAATTGCGAAAAACACCTAAATAAGTGTGATCTCCATAAGTTATTAACATAAAATAATATTAAAACTAAGCCAAAAATTGTAGTTAACCAAATTAAAATTAGGCCCTACTGGTCTCTCTAGGAACAGCTATGTGACTTTGATATAATCTGGGTGATTTATATCAAAAGATCTATTGGACCTATTTTTCAGCTTGGCTAGGAATTTTCTCTCATTTACAAACACAGTGCTTTTCACCATGTGTAGAAATTCAATATATTTCTGAATTTCAGGTGATCCCTTAGCCTCCAAATGTGTGGGTAATCTTGATTTCAGCATCCCCCCCTCCCTCCTATTCTACCCCTTTCAGAGATTACCTCTCAATAGAATAGTCAGTGAAAAACCTTGTTGTATCATGTCCAGTTCTAAGTCAGTTCTGTGCTATGCCTTTCCCAGCTGTATTTTCATCTGACCTAGGCAAAAAATATGGATTCATGCTGGATACTTTGCATAATTCCTCTCCTCTCATGTTGCTTTGTGGGAAAGCCTCAGTTCTATTTTATCATTGCTAATTCTAATTGAGCATTTTCCAAGCTTATATGGCTATTACAGGCTTTACTGAGGGAGTTGATCTAGTTGAGATTGTTATGTAGGAGACACAAAAATAAATATTTAATTAAATTTTGAAATAGCATGGTACTCATGAGTCATGGCAAGAGAATACAAGGGTTAAATTTATTTCAGATTTCATGGATGTGCCTCAGATTATTCTGCTTTGAGGACCATCTCTTCTGTTTTGTTTTTCAGAACTCTGCATGGAGGTCTCCATGGCCCTATAGCAAATCCTGTCCCTCTCACATGGTTGTCTTGCCATAGGATACATTCCTTGCTCCTATTATGGGACATGGACATCTCCTAACAGACAGTGAGGCTGGGCTTTAGCCCTCTAAATCTGGTTCCTCAGAAGATTATATAGTGAGGTATCCATATCCTTCTCCATTCCTTTTTTGGTGTCCAATGGATTACTTACACTTACACAATACATAAATGGTAAAACCAAATTCCATGTTTCACATACAAACATTTTCTTTACTGTGGTTGTAATCCTGCAGATCTCCCTTCAACAAATGGGATAAAATGCTTCTTTAGGTCATTATGCTGAGCACATTTAAAGTTTGTCTTTCCAACTGTGTTTAGATGTCTCCTCAGTCTTTAAAGTATATAAAAATCAAGAGTCATTGCAGCATTCATTGGACACTGTAGAACTCCTGGAAGGACAACATCTCTTTTTTTTTTTTTTTTTGAGACAGAGTCTCACTGTGTCATCAGGGGCCAGGCTGGAGTGCAGTGGCACAGTCTTGGCTCACTACAACCTCTGCCTCCCGGGTTCAAGCAATTCTCCTGCCTCAGCCTCCCAAGTAACTGGGACTACAGGCAGATGCCACCACACTCAACTATTTTTTTTTTTTTTTGTATTTTTAGTAGAAACAGGGTTAAACCATATTGACCAGGATGGTCTCGATCTCTTGACCTCGTGATCCGCCCGCCTTGACCTCCCAAAGTGCTGGGATTACAGGCTTGAGCCACTGCGCCTGGCCAAGGACAATATCCCTTAATGATAAAACCTCTATGGTAACTTTGAGTACTTAGAGATTTTTTTTCTTTAGCCATATGTCAAGTCACAACTTGGGTTACTGTTAATGAAAGATTATATGAAGAATTATTAATTTTCATCCAAGCAATCTGCAAGAACTGGGAAGGATATTTTAAAGGGAAATAATCAACTTAAAAGTTTACTAAATATATCTTGTAAAGCTATTAAGGAAAAAGATATGTCTTTTTCCTTAATAGCTTTTTTTTTTTTTGTATTTTGTTCCAATAAGCAAGAAAAAATTATTGTGATAAAATGCCACTTACTGCAGAAAATTCAAGAATTTTGTTCTAGGCACATAAAAGTACATTAATTTCCTACTTAATATATAAAAACCATCATCAACATTTTGCTGACATTTAGGGCTACCAACCTATCTATAATTTTTCTGTTTACTTATCTGAACAAAATTTTGATCAAGTCCATATACATTGTTTTATGATTTAATTGACCCACATATATAGTAAATCATGATAATTCTCACATACTATTACTCATTTTTGAGGACTTGATCTTTAATGACTAGTATTCCATCATAAGTATGTGGTATGATTTAATCTGTCTAATCAATCATCTATTTTTATACAATTAGAAAATTTTCAAAGACAGTTTGACTATAAAAGTACATTTTCTGTTTACTTCTAAGAATAACGTTTGACTTGCCATCCTTTGGGTCGCCTATTGTGAAATGAAATATTGTGATCTAAGAGTTGTTTAAAAATTTCTTTTGTTAGTAATAAGGCTCCCATATGATTAAGAACTCTAAGCTCATAGCTAAATTCACAAATCTATAACAAATATTTGAAAGCAAATTATAATTCTTAGGAAAATTTATTATTAAGAGAACAACTTTAACTCATGGCAAGTTGTTTCTACTAGCAGTTTACCCCTTTGATACATACTGAAGGACTTACTATAATCATGAGTGATTTTAAGAAAATTTATATATATATATGTAGAGAGTGAGGCACATTTAAATATGAATAGAGAAAAAATGTTGCTTTGATTTCAGGGATAGCAGAACTTCATATTTAATGTCTCTGGGTGATCCATTTTCTCTTAAGTACCATAATGGCATTTCCAGCAGATGGCATTATTACACTAAGGAACCAAACACCACAGCTCAGGCATTCTTTCAGTAAATACAGATTTTAGAAAGGAAGGGAAGAGGGAAAGGAAATATTTATTGAAGTCTGTTCATTGCTGGTTCTTTTATATGTGTGGTTATATTTAATGTTAACAGTGGCTCTCATAGGTAGGTGTTAAGAATGAGTAAACTGAGGCTGAAAGAATTTAAGATACGTAATGTTCACAAAGCAAGTCAGTGACAGACCCAGGATTGTAATCTAGACCTGGTTGATTCAAAAGCCTGTATAGCTGCTATGTTTAAAATTAATGGTACTACAGTGAAAATGTTTGTTTATAGAGACAATTTCAAATGAATGAGGACAGTTTGATTGTACTTCCAAATGATAAAAAGAGTTATCATAAATCCTGAAATTTCATTCACTGGTACCTACAAAAATATTAATTACTGAATTATTGTACATGGATTCTGTAGTTCTACTCATATATATAACCAAGAAAAATGAAACCATGTTAATATAAAACACTGTACACTAATGTTCATGGCAGCATTATTCATAATACTTCAAAGTATAAACTCAAATATCCATCAGCTGATGAATAGAAAACTAAAATGTAACATACCAATACAGTGGAATATTATGCAGCAATGTAAAGAAACAAAATACTAACATATTCTGTAGCCTAGATAAACCTTGAAAACATGATATGAAACAAGCAGTAAGAAAACATATATAATTGCATTGATACTGTAATGCTAAGAAAAGGCAAATCTGTACATCCAGAAAGGTTAGTCAATGCCTAGGCTTAACAAGTAGGCAAAGGGAATGAGAGTAACTATTAATAGGTGCAGAATTTCTTTTTAGGGTAATGAAGATACTTTAAAATTAGATTTCATTAACGATTTATAATTCTGCAGATATACTAAAACCCATGGAAGTGTATGCTTTAAAAGGGTGAATTTTATGATATATGGATTATATCTCAAAACTGCTTATAAAAATGTATAAAACAAATCCAGTTTTCCTTTTCAAACTGAGATACAGTGGCCTAACCCTTTGGAGTATGTAGGAAGAATATATATCTACCTATATTAAGTACATTCTTTGGGTCAACAACTTTGGAAACACCATCTCATTTAAAACAACCACCATTGTGGTTAGGTATTATCCTTGCTATTTTATAGATTAAAGAAATGTTATGTTAAAGAGTAACTTCCTCACATAGCACCTCACAACTAGCGAGTGCTAGAGCCAACGTCTGTCTTTTTGCGAAGCTTATATACCTTCAGTTCTTCACTTTGTGGTTCAGTGAAAGGCGTTATTAGAACCAAGTGCTAATTTGTTGTACTTCTTGTCTGGTTTTGCGCTAGAAAGTAATATGGAATTAGTAACTATCTCTGTTGTAGCTTTGATTATTGTCAAAAACAAGTTGAGAAAAATGTTAGTTTTCTCTTCTCACAGCACTTCATTAATCGGTGATTTCAAAGCTGGCCAATCTGTGACATTCTAATTTAGTATATTAAATGGCATTTGATACTGTGTGGACAAATCCTTCCTATCTGTAAGCTAAAATTAGAATCCAGAATAAGGAAGATAGTTATTTGGTGGGGGGTGGGGCAGATTTTCATTGGTATAAGGATAGGAGTTTTTTTTCTTAAATTTGAGTCAGTAATGTAGGTCTTCACTGCCATAGTCTTAGTTTTCAAATATATATGTTAGTTTTGGAGTTGGTGGTGTTATGTTAAAGTTGACTTGTCTTTGAGAAAAGTATATATGCATCTGTGTGGAGTTTGTTAATCTTTTTCAATAATAAAAGAATAGAATATGAAATTAAGAAGCAAACTATCTTAATACATTGATGATGATTTTTTTGTATAGAACATTTTAGGAACAAAGTACTTATTCTCCCTGGGCCTTATTTTCAAGAATGAAGCACTGCTAGTCCTGAAGATCCTTTCCAGCTCTTTGATTGTATGACATTCTGACTAGCAGAAGGAGGCACACCTGCAATCCTCCTGAGAGTTCCATGGAATCATTATTATTCATTGTGAAGGAAGCAGAGGTAATGTAGACTCTGAAAGCTGATACTTCTCACTGTAGAAGTACACTCTTGTGTTATAGTGTTCTTGCACATGAGAAAGTCCACCTGCCAGGCCTTGAAGGTCTCTAAGCACAGGGGATTGACTTAGTGCCCTTTAAGTTAAAATATCCCTTGCAAACAAAGCACAGTGTACCTGCAGTGAGGGGACTGTTATGGATGCTCATTTTTATGTGTTTTAGAGCTTGTGCCAGCGTATCTTGCTTAAGCTTTGTCTCTGTTTTTTTCTTAAGTTTTGAAATGCTTTTTATTATGTAGAAGAGTTAAAATTCTTTAAAATGTTAGTTAAAAGTAAAGATGATTGAGAGTAAATAGGGCTTATATATATTTTTCTTTTAAAATACACAATGCATATAAAATGTTTTTTAAAAAATTCTATGAGCTAGGAGAGTTTAATGTAAGAAGACTCACTGCCAGCATATTCCAGTCTACTTCAGCGCTCTGACTTCAGCCATCTCCCAGTAACTAGTTTGGATAACTTTTTGAGGATTTATACTATGCTTTTTAATATAAGAACAAGCAGTGTGAATACATATTTTTTTTCAAATTTTATTTTACATCTGGGGCACATGTGCAGGATGTACATATTTGTTACATAGGTAAAGGTGTGCTATGGTGATTTACTGCACAGATCATCCCATCACCCAGGTATTAAGCCCAGCATCCATTAGTTATTCTCCCTGATACTTTCCCTCCCCTGTTCCCTCCCACCCCACAGGTGTTCAGTGTGTGTTGTTTCCCCATGTGTCCATGTGTTCTCATCAATCAGCTCCCACTTATAAGTGAGAACATGCAGTGTTGGTTTTCTGTTCCTGCATTTGTTTGCTGAGGATAGCAGCTTCCAGCTCCATCCATGTCCCTGCAAAGGACATGATCTCATTCCTTTTTATTGCTGCATAGTATTTCATGGAGTATATATACCACATTTTCTTTATCCAATTTATCACTGATGGGCATTTAGGTTGATTCCATGACTTTGCTATTGTAGATAGTGCTGCAATAAACATACATATGCATGTATCCTTACAGAATGATTTTTGTTCCTTTGGGTATATACTCAGCAATAGGATCGCTGGGTCTAATGATATTTTTGTCTTTAGGTCTTTGAGGAATTACCACACTGTCTTCCACAATAGTTGAACTAATTTACATTCTCACCAACGGTGTAAAAGCATTACATTTTCTCTGCATTCTCACCAGCATCTGTTTCTTCACTTTTTGTAACTGCTATTCTGACTGGCATGAGATGGTGTATCTCACCAGCATCTGTTTCTTCACTTTTTGTAACTGCTATTCTGACTGGCATGAGATGGTGTATCTCATTGTAGTTTCGATTTGCATTTCTCTAATGATCAGTGATGTTGAGCTTTTTAAAATATGTTTGTTGGCTGCATGTGTATTGCTTTTTGAGAAGTGTCTGTTCATGTCCTTTGCCTACTTTTTAATGGGTTTGTTTGTTTTTTTCTTGTAAGTTTAAGTTCCTTGTAGATTCTGGATATTAGATCTTTGTCAGATGGGTAGATTAAAAAAATGTTCTCCCATTCTGTAGGCTGATGGTGCACTCTGGTGATTGTTTTCTTGCTGTGCAGAAGCTGTTTAGTTTAATTAGATCCCATTTTCCAATTTTTACTTTTGTTGCAATTACTTCTTGGCATTTTTGTCCTGTAATCTTTGCCCATGCCTATGTCCTGAAAGGTATTGCCTAGATTTTCTTCTAGAGTTTTTATAGTTTGGGGCTTTACATTTAAGTCTTTAATCCATCTTGATTTAATATTTGTATATGGTGTAAGGAAGAGTTCCAGTTTTAATTTTCTGTACATGGCTTGCCAGTTCTTCCAGTACCATATATTAAATAGGGAATCCTCCCATTGCTTGTTTTTGTCAGGTTTGTGGAAGATCAGATGGCTGTAGATGTGTGGTCTTATCTGGGTTCTCTGTTCTGTTCTCTGTAACTGTTCTTATACTAGTACCAAGCTGTTTTGGTTACTGTAGCCTTGTAGTACAGTTTGAAGTTGGGTAGTATGATGCCTCCAGCATTGTTCTTTTTGCTTAGGATGGCCTTGGCTATGCAGCCATTTTTTTTGGTTCTGTATGTATTTTATAATTTCTTTTTCTAATTCTGTGACGAATGTCAATGGTAGTTTAATGGAATAGCATTGAATCTATAAATTACTTTGGGCAGTATGGATATGTTCACAATATTGATTCTGCCTTTCCATGTGCATGTAATATTTCTCCATTTGTTTGTATCCTCTTTGATTTCTCTGAGCAGTGGTTTGTAGTTCTCCTTGAAGAGGTCATTCACTTCCCTTGTTAGCTGTATTCCTAGGTATTTTACTCTTTTTGTAGCAATTGTGAATGGTAGTTCATTCATGATTTGGCTCTCTGCTTGCCTGTTGTTGGTGTATAAGAATGCTATTGATTTCCACACATGGATTTTATATTCTGTGACTTCACTGATGTTGCTTATCAGCTTAAAAAGCTTTTGGGCTGAGACAATGAAGTTTTCTAGATATGGGTTCATGCCATCTGCAAACAAAGATAATTTGACTTCCACTCTTCCTATTTGAATACCTTTATTTCTTTCTCTGGCCCGATTGCCCTGGCCAGGACTTCTACTACTATATTGAATATGAGCAGTGGGAGAGGTCATCCTTGTTTTGTGCCGGTTTTCAGGGGAATGCTTCTAGTTTTGCCCATTCAGTATGATATTGGGTGTGAGTTTGTCATATGTGGCTCTTATTATTTTGAGGTATGCTCCTTCAATACCTAGTTCATTGAGAGTTTTTAATATGAAGTGAGATTGAATTTTACCAAAGGCCTTTTTTTGTACCTACTGAGATAATCAAGTGGTTTTTGTCTTTAGTTCTGTTTATGTGGTAAATCACTGTTGATCTGTGTATGTTGAACCAGCCTTGCATCTTGGAGATGAAGCCAACTTGATCATGGTAGATAAGCTATTTCATGTTCCGATATATTCAGTTTGCCAGTATTTTATTGAGCATTTTTGCATTGATGTTTATCAAGAATATTGGCCTGAAGTTCTCTTTTTTTGTTGTATCTCTGCCTGGTTTGGGTATCAGAATGATTCTGGCCTTATAGGGAGGAGTCCTCCCTCTTCAATATTTTGGAATATTTTCAGTAGAAGTGGTGTAAAGGCTTCTTTGTGCCCCTGGTAGAATTCGGCTACGAATCCATGTGGTCCCGGGCTTTTATTGGTGGTAGGCTATTTATTACTGCCTCAATTTCAGAACGCATTATTCGTCTATTCCAGGCTTCAGTTTCTTCCTGGTTCAGTTTTGTCCTGGAAATTTTCCATTTTTTTTCCTAGATTTTCTAGATTATGTGCATAGAGGTATTTATTGTATTCTCTGATGGTTGTTTGTATTTCTGTGGGGTCAGTAGTGATATCCGGTTATTATTTCAGATTGTGTTTGAGTCTTCTCTCTTTTCTTCTTTATTAGTCTAGCTAGTGGTCTATCTATTTGGTTACTGTTTTCAAAGAACCAGCTCATGGATTCATTGATTTTTTTCAAGTATTTACCATGTGTCTATTTCCTTCAGCTTGGCTCTGACCTTGGTTATTTTTTGTTTTCTGCTAGCTTTGGGATTTGTTTGTTCTTAGTTCTGTAGTTGTTTTAGTTGAGGTATTTGGTTGTAACTTGAGACCTTTCTAGCTTTTTAATGTGGGCATTTAATGGTATAAATTTCCCTCTTTGCAGTGCTTTAGCTGCATCTCAGAGATTCTGGTATGCTGTTTTCTTTTTTTTCTCATTAGGTGCAAAGAACTTCTTGATTTCTCCCTTAATTTAATATTTATCCAAGAGTCATTCAGGAGCAGGTTGTTCAATTACCATGTAGTTATGTGGTTTTGAGAGAAAAAATTCTTAATCTTGAGTTCTAACTTGATTGTGCTGTGGTCTTAGAGACTGTTATGATTTTAGTTCCTTTGCATGTACTGAGGATTGTTTTACTTCCCATTATGTGATCAGTTTTAGAGTAAGTGTCATATGGTAATGAGAAGAGTGTATGTTATGTTGTTTTTGGGCGAAGAGCTCTGTAAATATCTCTCAGGTCCACTTGACCAAAGCTGAGTTCAGGTCCTGAATATGTTTGTTTGTTAATTTTCTATCTCAATTACCTGTCTAATACTGTCAGTGGGGTGTTAAAGTCTCCCATTATTACTGTGTAAGAGTCTGCATCTTTTTGTGGGTCTCTAAGAACTTGCTTTATGAATCTGGGTGGTCCTATATTGTATGGATATGTATTTAGGATAGTTAGCTCTTCTTGATGAATTGAACCCTTTACCGTTAAGCTTTGTCGCTTATGTAAGATTCATGGCAAATCTAGGACACTTTTATTTATTTATTTTTTGTTTGTTTATGGGCTGTGTTTCTTTTAAAGATAATTTTTTTCCAAGTTCATTAGTGGCTCTAAATTAATGTTCCCTCTCATTAATTAAAAGAACTATAAACCAATAGCAGTGAACAAAAGAGATGCTGTTTTGAACCTTAGAACTCCTTAGAATACACAAATCCTTTTTCTCTCTATAATTACATCTTACAAGTTTTTATTATTTTCCTAGTATAAAAATAATATATACTTTATGTTTTAAAATGTTGGAAAATGCAAGATATACATAGAGAAGAAAGGAAATAGTTCTTGCTGATACTTTGGCATTTTTCATTCTGTCATACTTTTGTACTATGTTAATCTAGCAGATCTTCGTGAAGAATTTTAGTTGAAAAACTAATTTGAGATAATTTTGGGGGAGTTACATCAAAATGGTTTTATATCCTCACAGAAAAATGCTTAGAATTGATAAAATGTGTAATAGTGCCTGGTTCATCTGTGCTCTGAGTGTTTAGTTCAGGCTTCTGGGTTGCTTTTTTGGGAAAATTAGATGGAATTGGTGGGTTATGCCTAGCAAGGTAGGCAAATACCTTGGCCTTATTCTATGGGAAACAGAAAATATTACTATAAAAATGAGCAAAGAATAAATATAGGAAAGAATGTCTGCAAGGACAAAAGTTTTAGGCAAATCCTGAGACATTATCCTTTTAGTAACTTAGCAGGACTGTTTTTAATGTCTGAACTGTGTGTCTGATACATCTTATGCACATTCTCAGACTACTGTGGCTTCACATATGCGTCATCCTAGGCCTGTTGCTGCATGTCTTCCAGTGTTGAGAGGAACTGTCCTTTATGAAACTATTGGGTCTCATGAGACTTATAAACTGTCACGAGAACAGCATGGGAAAAACCCGCCCCATGATTCAGTTACCTCCCAATGGGACACATGGAGATTATGGGAGCTACAATTCAAGATGAGATTTGGCTGGGCCCACAGCCAAACTGTATGAGTATCCAAGGGATCCTATGGTCTGATTTTTCCATGATAAATTATAAAATTATAAGGCTATCTGGAATTATGCACGGAGAGTAGATTATTCTCAGTTTCTGGAAGGATATTTCTGGATGTCTATTGGCACTTATGGAGGGCCATCTAATATCATTTACTTAGGTTTGAATACTTAGTGATATAAACAACTTTTTTTCCATGAAGCTTTTATACTGTCTGTGTTGGTGACAGGAAGCTTCCTACTGCGACATTCATATCACATGTTCGTTCATTCAACATTCAATGAATATTTATGGAGTGCCCATCCTATTTAGAAATGGGGTACATTAGGCCAAGTGTGGTGGCTTATGCCTGTAATCCTAGCACTTTGAGAAGCAGAGGCAGGTGAATCACCTGAGGTCAGGAGTTCGAGACCAGCCTAGCCATCATGGCAACAGCCCTGTCTCTACTAAAAATGCAAAAATTAGCCTGGTGTGGTGGCATGTGCCTGTAATCCCAGCTACTCGGGAGGATGAGGCATGAAAATTGCTTGATCATGGAAGCCTGAGGTTGCACTAAGCCGAGATCACACCACTGCACTCCAGCCTGGGTGACAGAGTGAGATTCTGTTTCAAAAAAATAAATAAATTTATAAATAAATGAAAGTAAAAATAAACAAATACGTTAGTGAGCTAAAAAGGAGCTAACACTCAAGATAAATAATTTATATAATTTTATAAAAGGTGATAAAATACTGTGGAAAAACGAAATAGGATAAATAGGATCAGGATTATAGTGTGGGGAAGAGGCTTAGGGCTCAGCACATTGCTATATTAAATACTACGGGGGCCTTCATTGAGAAGGTGAGGTTGATCAAATATATCTTAAAGAAGTAAGGGAGTTAGCCAAGTAGATACCCGGGGAAAGAGCATTTCAGGCAGAGGAAATTGTGTAACAAATTCTTTAGGTGGGAGCGTGTCCATTGAGTGTCACGATCTGGAGGAGACTGCTGTGGATTCTAGCAGAGTAAGCAAAGAAGAATGAAGTAGGAATTGAGGGCAGGTGGACTGTGTTGGATCTTGTCTAGCTCTTATTAGCAATGTGAAGGAATCAGTTGCAGATTTTATTTTATTTTTACTTTTTTTTTTGAGACAGAATCTTGCTCTGTCACCTACGTTGGAGTGCAGTTTCTCAATTTCGGCTCACTGCAACCTCCGCCTCCCAGTTTCAAGTGAGTCTCCTGCCTCAGCCTCCTGAGGAGCTGGGACTGCAGGTGTGCGTCACTACATCTGGCTAATTTTTGTATTTTTAGTAGGACATAGTTTCACCATTTGGCCAGGCTGATCTTGAACTCCTTGCCTCAGGTGATCCACCTGCCTAGGCCTCCCAAAGTGCTAGGATTATAGGCTTGAACCACCACGCCTGGCCCAGTCGCAGATGTTGATCAAAGGCATGACCTGATCTGACTTGACTTTTAAAAGACGATTCTGGCTGCTTTTGTTATAATAGACTTCGGGGAATGCACACGAGTAGAAGTAGGAAACCCAAGCCAAGATGACGATTTAGCCCATCAGTGAAGTGGTAAGAAATGGATGGATTTTGGATGTATTAAGAATATATTCAGAATATAGAGTCTACAGATTTTTTCTTGTGATAATGCAATCCTATAGTTAGCTGTATGAAACATTTGTCAAAGGACCGTCTGAAAATATATTTTGTAAAATATCTCAATTTAATATTAATTAATTACAGTCAGATTCATCTACATTTTAAAGTTTCTGCTTATTGTGTTGCAATTATTGCTGCATTTAAATCACTAGACCCTATAAATACAATGCATCTGGTAGGTTTCATGGTATGTACATCATAAAGATATCTTGTGAGGTGACAGGAACTCTACCTGTACTTTTTGCAATGGTTTTGAATGAAATATACTCTCTAGTTGCTTCTCCCAGACACAAATTTTAGATATCAAATCTCTGAATAGCCAAATACCAGACTGATATAATCCTCTGGATTATGCTTGTCTGGTTGGTGTGCTTCGTTGGTATGTTATAAACTATAGTTAGATTTTAATTTAATGCCTATAAATTCTGAGACATGTAGTATTGTATTATTATTGGCCAAAGCCTTTGTGGGAGGCCGTTACGAGTCAAAATTTGATTCAGTTAAGAGGCACATTTTCGGACTTCATAAATATTAATTGAAATGCATGCTGTTCAAGAAAATTACAGTTTTTGTGGTTTGAGCAAACATTGCAGTTTTGCAACAATGTTGATTTTATTCATCAAATTTTTATCCTAAACAGATAGCTTTAGGATGCTCTTTTGTTTAGGTTAAATATGAGCATCATATTTAATTGCTCAATTATCTTTTAGTGACATCTTTGCTACTGGAAGATGTTGTATTGGATAACACAAATAGGTATGATAAGCAAAACTTTAACCAAATAATCTTTTCATTTTATTTTAGTAAAATAAAATTGTAAAAGTATAACTTTTGGCTAACATTCTAAGTGTATTACAGTGTGCCACCATATGAACTCAGTAAGCATGCATGTGCACACGTACACACAAATGTGCATGCACCCCCGACCCTGCATAGAAACCTGTATCATTTTAGCCATATCATTGGCTGGTAGAATTAAGCTCAAGAAAGCTGTTACTTTAATAACCATTGTATAATATGATTCAGTTAACGATAAATAGTGAAATAAATTGGTTTTCTGTAATTTACTTCTGCCTCAAATCTTGCATTTCATGGAAATATGGAAATCTGATTAAGGGCGTGACTGTTTTAAGGTTAAAAAAAGTAGCAATTTAAGGAAAAGTGAAGAGTCAGCTTACATTCTTTTTTCTTTTTAAATCATGGTTCATAATATTATTGTAAGTGAATAAATTATTTCAGTTGTTGGCTTATGTTATACTTTCCAAGACAGATATTACAATAGTATGATTGTCAAAGAATTATATTTAGCTTTTGAGTTGACTTTTTGTTAACACCTGCATTTTGTTTGGTTGACAAAACTCAGAACAGAGTGAAGAACAGAGCTGTTTACAAGTTACCCTGAAGGTTGCTGCTCTGTCCCTAAGGGAATGGCAGGTTTTTTCTCCTACGTAGATGGACACTTTTTAACAAACACCTTTAGAGACCTCTTTATATTGGGAAACAAGAGCACTCCAGGGTATGGTTTTGAAGGAGACTGATGGCTGGACTGCTCAGCATCAGAAATAAATGGTTATTTGAAAATTGGAGAAAACTCAGGAGAGAAAAAGAGAGAGTCAGAAACACAGTAGCAAGTGGTGGACAGCAGAGAGCTATTCAGAGTGGAGACCTCGGAGAAGGATGATGAAATGATTGTCCATGCTCAGTTTTTTGGTGTTTCTTATCAGGAGCTGTCGTCGTCAGCATCTTGCTTCACACATACCTTCAGCAGCAGCGGTCACATACCTAAATTTCTTGACCAAATGGTGTTTGATGAATGAGAGAAAAGTATCATAATGTCTGAGATTGTGCTGAGCAGAGAGGAGAGAATAAATATTTTGGATCGAACACAGGTAATAGTGACTTTAGCATGAAAGGAAATCAGCATTAGAGGTAACAAAATACAGGCAAATTTGGCAAAATTCTGCCTGAAGGGATTGCCTTTCCCCTACGCATGAGAGATAGAAGCTGGAGAAAATCACAAAGCACATGATGGCTTCAGCTGATGTCTGGATTATACCTGCTTTTGACTCTTTACATAAAAGGTATTTCTTTCATATTTAGAAAACTTACCCGCAGTTTTAAATGTAGAAGGCCTTGTTCTAACTGTCTTCATGGAGGGAGCTTGGCATTCCTGGGCTCCTCGAAGTTGGAGAATATTTAAGGAATCTCTGAGATGTTTCAATTATTTAAAAAGTCTAACAAAAATTGAATATTTTTTCATGATAAGGTGACATGAACTAACTTATCTGTCAAATATCTTCTCTATGATAGAATTATATTCACTCAGTTGATAATTCTGTAATGGTATCTCATGCTGATCAGAAGCTCTGATTAGCAGTTAGATGTCTTTGATGGAAGAAAGGGAGAAAACTATTATTAAAAATTTCAGTTTTTGTTTCGGCTCCTTTCTCCTGGGCTGAGATGAACGCTGTCATTCTGAAATCGTGTTCCTTGAGCAGCAGATGAGACTACATAACCACAGTGAACATGGAGGCCTGTTGATTGCTAAAGCAGATTCCCTCAAAGACATCCACTTCACTGTGAAATAAGTGGTAGAGGCTCAGCTAGCTGTCATGTAACTATAACCAGTAAAGTCCCCACAAAGGCATCTACAAATTTCTGGTGGTCACTGTAGACACAGGGCCCTTGGAGAGGTCTCACATCTGGCATGGTTTGAAAAGGAAAGTGTGCTTTCAGTAGCACCTGGGGTAGCCTGAGCTGTCTCCAGGTCTATCATTGTCCAGTCACCAGCAAATACGGCCTATAGCTGAAAGCCAGGATTGAGTCCATCCTGCAGCCCCCAGGAGATAATCTTGAACTAGATATCTTGCCAAACCTCCTGGAGACTTCTCCCTGGGGGAGCGTTGCATTGTATTAATGTATTGTCTTTGTGTCAGCCCCTGTGCCTTTTAAATTAATTTTCATTGTTAGAAATTGTATCCCAGAATCTTACCTCTTGATTTTTAAAAAATTAAAAATTTTATCTAGCCACTTTAAACACCAAGAAAGAACTAGAAGGAGTATGATAGGCCTAAAGAAGATATCTGGACCCAATTTTCATCAACCAACTCTTATTGAACAACTACTATGTGCAGAAATACAATCAGGTGCACATAGGTATTTCTTGAACTACTTTTGTCCTCTAACATGTGACCCCCTTTACAATAAACATTATGAACTTTGTGTCCCCTTGTCTGACATAAAGTGTTCCCTGCATGTGAAATGAATGAGGGGGTTTTCTTTTCTCTCTAGAGATTTAGGGAACTAGACGTTGAAGGAAGAAGAGAGGCAAGTGTTGGATTTTAGGATTTTGGGGAAGACATGGACCATGGCTGGAGCCAACAGGTGAGATACTGAATGAGAGGAGATTTCTCCTTGTAGGTGGAAAACTCATCAGCTCAACTGGACACTTTGTACCAGCTCTGAGAGTTCTTAGCAATAATTGCTGCCAAAATATGACCCTTAACTCAATCAGAAATACAGTGCTAAGTTAGTCACTTGTTGTGAGGACTCTAATGAAGAATTACATTTCAATACTATTTTTTTCAGTTTCTATGATAGTATCTTTTTTTTTTTTTTTTTTAGAGATGGGGTTTCACCATGTTGGTCAGGCTGGTCTTCAACTCCTAACCTTGTGATCCGCCCACCTTGGCCTCCCAAAATGCTGGGATTACAGGCTTGAGTCACTGTGCCCGGCCTGATAATATCTTTCAAAATATGTTCATGAAGTTCATGGAACCTATGGTGTAAATTCATAAAAATGGTCCTTGAAATTAGCAAATTTGATTTCGTCACATTAATTACTAATGTGTGCTCTGATATCACTGGTGTTTTGGGGATCAGAATATAATAAAGCTTTATTTTAAATCATAAGGTATTACAGAAATTCAGATCTTGCAGGTTATAAAGCAGTGGTTGAAGACCTGGTCCTTGAAGCCAGATCCTAGATTTGAGTTCTTTTTCTGCCACACATGTTAATTGCACAGTTGTGGGCATGCCTCTTGACCTCTGTGAAGCCCAGGATTTCATTGCCTGGCACCTACTAAGTACTTGATAGATACTATTTATATTTTTACCATATGGCATCTGATTTTAAGGCAAATCTGTTCCATAAAATCATAAAAATAACCCTCTACTGTCTATCTTCCTTGGCAAGCATTAAGGGTAAGTGGTCCTGGGGACGTATTGTCAGGTGACGAATAGCATAATTGGTTATTTCTTATTTTTAATCTTGTAAAGAAGAAGAGAGTGACTTCTATATTGGAAATAAGTTACATTCAGTTTCTCTAAGGAGTAAAATAAAATTTTATGGCTGGGTGCAGTGGCTCACGCCTGTAATCCCAGCACTTTGGGAAGCCAAGGCAGGTGGATCACGAGGTCAGGAGTTCGAGACCACCAGAACTGGTCTCTACTAAAAATACCAGAATTAGCTGGGTATAGTGATGGGCACCTGTAATCCCAGCTACTTGGGAGGCTGAGGTAGGAGAATCACCTGAACCCAGGAGGCAAAGGTTGCAGTGAGCCGAGATCTCATTACTGCACTCCAGCCTGGTGACAGAGCCAGATTCCATCTCAAAAAAAAAAAAAAAAAAAAAAAAATTTATAGGAGTATATAAACTATTAAAGAAACAACAAAAAAAAACCCCAAACCACATGCATTAACCTCTTTTTAGTACTTAGTGACCTTAGGAAAGAGTTTAGAGTAACAAACAAGTTATTATAATTTCCCTCAAAAATAAAATACTGAAGCAAGATAAATCTGACATGTGCCTTTGGGAGGCTGAGGTGGGCAGATCACGAGGTTAGGAGTTCAAGACCAGCCTGCCCAACATTGAGAACCCCATCTCTACTAAAATACAAAAATTAGCCGGGTGTGGTGGCGCCTGCCTGTAATCCCAGCTACTGGGGAGGCTGAGGCAGGAAAATCGCTTGAACCTGGGGAGCAGAGGTTGTGGTGAGCCGAGATTGTGCCATTGCACTCTAGCCTGAGCAATAAGAGCGAAACTCATTCTCAAAAAAAATAAATAAAAATAAAAAATCTGACATGCGCTTGCTGTGATGATGGGAACAAGTATTATTCCTTAGACAGCCAACCGTGGCAAGTAATGACTGCGGTAAAGACAGTGGTCTGTGTGCAGGATAACATTTCAACTACCCAGTTTTATAACACTGCTGAAGAGCAAAAATGCAGCTGGGTTTGGGGAAAGTTATTGAATACGTGGAAGGTTGGAATAGAAGGATCTTGTTTGACCAACAGGACATATTGTTGAAGATAATTATTTAGGTTGCCATAAGAATTTACATAAATGTGTACTAAGAAATAATGTGAGGCAAATTTAGGAGTCTTAAAAAGATGTGAAATAATGATGGGTTATGTTTCATGACTCTTTAGTATGGGAGGCATTAGGAAAAATTATTAAATTATTGGTCAACAGCTCTTCCAAGTACAGCAGGGTGTTTTTAAGGCTCAGTGCCAATTCATAGTAGATCTGATAAAAGTTTTCTGATTTTTATCCAAAAAAATCTTTCAGATATTACAAAAGATGAATTTTATTGTATTTAAAAAAATGAAATGATAAATATTTAATCAGTTTTAGAGTGGTGATGGGAGAAAACTCTACATTTGATATTAGTAGATACCACTCTTTTAAAATACAAGTACCTATTTTGTTTCTTTAGTCTCCCTGATTTCTTCCTCTTTGACCTGCCTCTTAAAGGAGAATTATTCCAACTTTTTATTCTAAGCCCCTCCATCTTCCTCCTTTCCTTCTTTTTTTCCCTTTAATAATTATCTAGGTTTTGAACATTGGGTTTGTGCTATGTATATTCAAGGCACCACTGGGTATACAAAATTAATGTCATGATCTCTGCCCTAGTTTTGGTGTGTTGGGAACAGAAAGGCAACAGAACTTATAAAATGTGATAAAGTCTTTACAGTGACTAGGAAAATGTGTTCTAGAAGCACAAAAGAGGTGCCATGTGAAGTTCCATGAAGGCTAAGTGAGTTAGTGGGGAGGAGGCATTTCAGGAAGGAAAAACTGCAAGAACTCAGGCACGGGGCACGGAAATGCATGGTATCTTGGGAGACCTGTTAGCTATTTTGTGTGTTTGGAATATCGAGTGTATGTTGGAATGTGCAACAGCTGAGGCTGGATAAGTGGGGAGCTAATGATTTTATACTTTATCCTGCGGGTACTGGAGAGTAACAGAGGTTTTTAAGCACTCAGTGGACTATCTCATTTCTTTTCATGGCTTAAACCAGCATCCTTAAGTTAATTATTCTGAAATCCTTACCTGCAGTTCTGACTTTGTTCCTAAGCATCATAATTGCATTTTAAAGTGCTGACTTACTACTACACATATTATCCTGCTGTTACTCAAGCAAGTTCAGTTCAGACAGATTTACTTTGTCCCTTTACATTGTTCCTCCACTTGGGCTCTTTTCTTTGTTTCATAAGGGCAGCATTTCTCCAAATCAACTGGGCTGAACATCTTAGTGCCATCTTCAGCTTCCTTATTTCAGTTTCCCCGTAGTCCTTTGTTTCCCAGAACCCATCACTTTTGCTGCCAAGCACTTCATGTCCATTTCCCTATTTCTTTTTCTACTGCTAATGCCACATGGCTTAAACTCCTATTCTTTTTCATCTGTACTTTTGCAGTGGCCTCTTAATAACCTAGTTATTTTCTCTTTTACTTCTAATCCACTGTGCATAATTGGACCAGAATTTTCTTCCTGCAATATGGATTTCCTGACATAATTTTTAATCTTTTTCACTTTTCCTTCTTTTTGCAATATCCTACCTAATAAATACTGCTTGTCAGAAATCATCATTCTTTGTAACACCATGCTTTAAAAAATCTCTCGATAACATATCTTGCCTTATATTAAAACAAACTTTATTTTTAAAAATACTTATACACTTTTGTAAGACAGAGTGTATTAGTCACTTATTGCTGTATAACAAATTAACATTTAGCAGCTTAAAATGATTTGCATTCATTATTTCACAGTGTCATTGAGTCAGAAATCCAGGGTGCATCCTACTGTACTCTCTGGCTTAAGATTTTTCACAAGGCTGCAATCAAGATGTCAGCTGAGGGTATGGTCATAATAAGGTTCAGGTGGGGTAGGATCTGCCTTTCAGCTCACTCAGTGGTTGTTGCAAGGTTTAGTTTCTTCCCAGTTACTGGACAGAGGGTGTCAGTTTCTCACTGGCTGTTGGCCAAAGGCTTCCCTTAGTTCTTACCATACATATTTGTTTCTTCATGGGACAATTTACAACATGAGATCCTGCTTCATCAAGTGGAGAGAGGGGAGAGACAAAAGTCGCTGTCTTTTATAACCTAATCTTGGAAATGACATCCCCTCACTCTGCCATATTCTGTTTGTCAAAAGGATGCCACTATGTCCAGCCCACGTTGAAGGAGAGTAAATAATTATACAAGAGTGTAAGCGGCAGACAGCTGACTATCACACAGAGCATCTATAATTTAACGTCTGACCTTTGTAACTAATGCCTTATGCAATAAGTGTTTAATAATTTTTACTGATTGTATTGAAAGATATTGTTGCTTGTTGTAATTCAGATTTATGCTAGCATTAATTATTTAATTAATATCTATATTTGGTTAAAATTAGTTGACCCCTTTGAAATTTTTTGTGTAATGTAAAATGAGAAAAAATATGAAATGGTACTAAATAGTTTGATCAGTTGGGCGTTCAGTACATGAATGCCACTCAATCATTTGGCAGAAATGATGACAACATACTGAAGAGGAAGGCAGAGTAATGTGATAGAAATTTCCCCTAATATCATTTTTTTTCTGAATTTCACTTGAAATCAACAACACAAATATATACTAAAATTCAGTTCTAGGTAATTTCTAAATTTGTTAATATTTTAGATTTCTTGATTTTCTCTAATTAGATGTTTATTTAAACATTTTAGAATTTAAGCAGTTGGTCAAGTTTGAAGTGATTTTCGTTGTAAAGATGTATAAATTTGAAGTAATGATAGTTTTAAAATTTGTTTATAAATGTAAAATATTCCAAAAAATATACTTTGCCTACATTAGTTTTAAATAGCTAACTTTTTATATTATCTTTATAAGCAAAGGAATATTTCGATAGAATTAAGGCCTAACTTTCAGGGACAATTATTGTATTATAGCTATTTTGTTTTTTAATTCAGAAATATTACACTTTGACTCTAATAAATTATTTTTATATAGCTTTTTACAGTTATAAACAGATTAAAAGAACATGATGTAAAAAGTGAAAAGTTGTTTTAGAAATATTCCTGGTTTAGCTTAAGGTTTTATTCATTAGTTGGATCAAAATAACCTCAGCTTTATCTTTTTATGTATATGTAATCTATTTTTGATATGTTTGAGGTAGAATAAAGCTCAAGTTTCCAGGAGCAGCCAAATAATTGTACTTTGAATTTATGAAATCATTTTTTTTAAAGTGACAGTAATGAAGCATTTGCATTTGAGCCTGGCAACACGTAAATTTGAAAGTTTGCTAAATGAATATAATTGTGAATTAAATAACAAGAAAAATATTAGTATTTTAAAAATCATTACTGAAACCATTACATAGGAATTTTAAAGTTTTTTTCAGGAAATCAACTTTTTTCAGATCCTTATAAGTTTGTTCAGATATTTCCTTTCATAAACTTGTCTCATCTGCAGGTGTGATTTTTAATGAATATTTTCAGTTCTACTAAGGACTACATTATTAAGTTCTATAACCAGGCCTTGTTATGTATTTACATTGTATACCCCTTTCTCAAGTCAAGCCCATTTGGAATTTAGGAATTTGAAAGGTAGTGTAAAAATGAATTTAAAATTTAGTTTCGATAATTTAGTTTTACCACATTTCCAAGTGCTATAGTCTCCATAATGAGAGATCAAACACAATGTCATATATGAACTCAATTTATTGTTTTTTTTCAGGAAAGTAAAACCTTTTCTAAATGTTAATGATGGCTTATGTGATGGTTAATATTGAATGTCAACATGATTGGATTTAAAGATGCAAAGTATTGTTCCTGGGTGTGTCAGTGAGGGTGCTGCCAGAGGAGATTAACATTTGAGTCAGAGGACAGGGAGAGGCAGACTCATTCTCAGGATGGGTGGGCACCATCTAGTATTTGCCAACACAGCTAGGATAAAAGCAGCTAAAGGAACGTAGAAGGACTGTACTGGCTGAGTCCTCCAGCCTACATCTTTCTCCTATGCTGGATTCTTCTTGCTTTTGAACATTGGATTCCACATTCTTCAGCTTTTGGACTCTTGAACCTTTGACCACAGACTGAAGACTGCACTGTCAGGTTCCCTACTTTTGAGGTTTTGGGACTCAGACTGGCTTCCTTGCTCCTCAGCTTGCAGATAACCTATTGTGGGAGTTCACCTTGTGATCATATGAGTCAGTACTCCTTAATAAACTCCCCTTTGTGTACACATCTATTCTGTTAGTTCTGTCCATCTAGAGAACCCTGAATAATACAGATTTTGGTACTGGGAGTGGTTCTAGAGGAACAGAATTTTAAGGATTTATTTTCTTTACTTCGTTTTGGGATTAATGGAATTGGCTGCTTAATATGATTAGACCCCAAAATGTCAAGGATTCTGCTTCTAATAGTATGGAGAGCACTGCTAGTCCATGGCATGAACTGTTTAGAGAATTATGCAAAATAAATGCATTTGATAGTCCTGATTTATTGCTTGTGAGAAGCAAGGAGTTTAGTGTTTCTATACATAACACCTTTGACCATATATGGAGAACCAAAAAATATAATTAAGTTGGTTGGTTGTTGCTAAGTTTAGTGGACAAAGTGAGGCAAGAAAACAAGAAACTCAGGGATTCTAACTCATGGCTCCGGAAGACATACCTTTCACCAAAACTTTGCAAAATAGATTTGTGAGGGCAGCACCTGCATTCTTGAAGGCCTCTGTAACTGCTCTTCTCTGTATGCCAGATCTTACAGTGGGACTCACGGTTACTCAACTACAAAATTTAAATGCAGTGGGAATAACTGGATTCTGAGATGGCAGGGACCAAGTGACGGCACTCAACCATCAACGGCAGGGTGGGTGTAGTTACTGTAATGGACAGCAGAGGCAAAGTAGCAGTCAGAATAGTCTGATTTTTGTAGAGCTCAATTAATTGGCTAATTAATCATGGTGTTCTCACAGACACAGGGAGGGGAATATCGCACACTGGGGCCTGGGGGGTGGGGCTAGGGGAGGAATAGAAGGGGTTGGGGGTATTGGGGAGGGATAGCATTAGGAGAAATAACTAATGTAGATGACGAGGCAATGGATGCAGCAAACCACTACCATGGCACGTGTATGCCTATGTAACAAACCTGCACGATCTGCACATGTATCCCAGAACTTAAAGTATAATAAATTAAAAAAAAAATCACAGTGTTCCTAGAAGTGAAATTTATAGGAAACCTACTACATTGTTACTTAATTAATTAATCAATAGAAAACTTCCAGGTTGAGTGGACAAAAGACTAATTTAAATTATAAAAACAGAGAATCACAGTCCCTCATTCAAATTCCAGACTGGAGCCAGTTTACAGACCCAGAATCCCATGAATGAAGAGGGATGCTGGGAAGGCCTTCAGAACACTACAAGCAATTTATGCTGTTAATCTTTTTCCCATTATTCCCAAAGGAGATTACTGACCTTTTACCAGGGTAACTGTTTATTGGGGAAAGGGAAATAATCAGACCTTTCAGGGACTTCTGGACACTGGCTCTGAGCTGCCGTTGATTCCAGGGACCCAAAACATCATTGTGGTCCTCCAGTAAAAGTAAGGGCTTATGAAGGTTAGGAAATTAATGGAATTTTAGCTCAGTTACAGTGGGCCCAGTGGGTCCCCGGACTCATCCTGTGGCCATTTCCCTAGTGCCAGAATGCATAATTGGCATAAAAACACTTAACAACTGGCAGAATCCCCACATTGGTTTCCTAACTGGTAGGGTGAAGGCTACTATGGTGGGAAAGGCCAAATGGAAGCCATTAGAGCTGCCTCTACCTAGAAAAATGGTAAATCAAAACCAATATTGCATCCCTGGAGGGATTACAGAGATTAGAGCCACCATCAAGGACTTGAAAGATGCAGGGGTGGTGATTCGCACCACATCCCTGTTTAACTCTCCCATTTGGCCTGTGCAGAAGACAGATGGATCTTGGAGAATTACAGTGGATTATCATAAACTTAACCAAGTGGTGACTCCAATTGCAGCTGCTGTACCAGATGTACTTTCGTTGCTTGAGCAAATTAACACATCTCCCGGCACCTGGTATGTAGCCATTGACTTGGCAAATGTCTTTTTCTCCATTCATGTCCATAAGGCCCACCAGAAGAAATTTGCCTATAGCTGGCAATGCCATCAATATACCTTTACTATCCTACCTCATGGGTACATCAACTCTTTGGCTTTGTGTCATAATCTTATTCAGAGAGAGCTTGATTGCTTTTCCCTTCCGCAAAATATCACATTGGTCCATTACATTGATGACATTATACTGGTTGGATCCACTGAGCAAGAAGTAGCAAACACACACTGCTGAAATATTTGTATGCCAGAGGGTGGAAAATACATCTGACTAAAATTCAGAGATCCTCTTCCTCAGTAAAATTTCTAGGGATCCTGTGGTGTGGGGCCTGTCAAGATATTGCTTCTAAAGTGAAGGATAAGTTGCTGCATTTAGCCCCTCCTACAACCAAGAAAGAGGCACGGTGCCTAGTAGACCTATTTGGATTTTGGAGGCAACACATTCCACATTTGGGTGTGTTACTCTGGCCCATTTATCAAGTGACCTAAAAGGCTGCCAGTTTTGAGTGAGGTCCAGAACAGGAGAAGGCTCTGCAACAGGTCCAGGCTGCTGTGCAAGCGGTGCTGCCGCTTGGGCCATGCGATCCAGCAGATCCAGCGGTTCTCGAGTGGTCAGTGCCAGTTAGGGCAGCTGTTTGGAGCCTCTGGTAGACCCCGCAGGTGAATCACAGCATAGGCCGCTAGGATTTTGGAGCAAGGACCTGCCGTCTTCTGCAGATAATTACTCTCATTTTGAGAGACAGCCCTTTTTTTTTTTCTTTTTTACTCTCCTCCCTCTCCCCTTCGAGAGACAGCTCTTGGCCTGTTACTGGGTTTTGGAAGAAACTGAACGTTTGACTATGGTCATCAAGTCACCATGCAACCTGAAATGCCTATCACGAACTGGGTGCTTTCTGTCCCATCCAGCCATAAAGTGGGTTGTGCATAGCAGCATTCCATTATGAAATGAAAGTAGTATATCTGTGATTGGGCTCAAGCAGGTCTTGAAGACACAAGTAAGTTAGATGAGGAAGTGGCTTAAATGTCCATGGTCCCCACTCCTGCCACCCTGCCTTCTCTCCCTGAGTCTGCACCAATGGCCTCATGGGGAGTTCTCTATGATCAGTTGACAGAGGAAGAGAAGACAAGGACCTCGTTTACAGATGGTTCTGCACAATGTGCAGGCACCACATGAAAGTGGACAGCTGCAGTACTACAGCTCCTTTCCTGAAGGACAGTGGCAAGGGGAAGTCTTCCCAGTTGGCAGTACTTTGAGCAGTGTACCTCCTTGTACACTTTACTTGGAAGGAGAAATAGCCAGATGTGTGATTATATACTGGTTAATAGGCTGTAACCAATGGTTTGGCTGGATGGTCTGGGACTTGGAAAAAGCATGATTAGAAAATTGGTGGCAAAGAAATTTGTGGAAGAGGTATGTGGATGGACCTCTCTGAGTGGTCAAAAACTGTGAAGATATTTATATCTGATGTGAATTCTCACCAAAGGGTGACCTCAGCAGAGGAGGATTTTAATAATCATGTGGATAGGAAGACTTGTTTTGTGGATACTACTTAGCCTCTTTCCCCAGCCACCCCCATCATCACCTAATGGGCTCATGAACAAAGTGGCCATGGTGGCAGGGATGGAAGTTACACATGGACTCAGCAACATGGACTTCCACTCACTAAGGCTGACCTGCCTATGGCCACTGCTGAATGTCCATTTGCCAGCCCCAGACATCAATACTGAGCCCTTGATATGGCACCATTCCTCAGGGTGATCAGTCAGCCACCTGGTGGCATGTTGATTATATTGGATTTCTTCCATCATGGAAAGAAATAGATGCTTACTCCAGATACGGGTTTGCCTATCCTGTACGCAAGGCTTCTGCCAGGACTACCATCCATAGACTCACGGAGTGCCTTGTCCGCTGTCATGGTATTCCACATAGCATTGCCTCTGACCAAGGCACTCACTTTATAGCTACAGAAGTGTGGCCGTGGGCTTGTGCTGATGAAATTCACTGGTCTTACCATGTTCTGTCATCCTGTGGCAGCTATATTGATGGGACAGTGGAATGGCCTTTTGAAGTCACAGTGCCAGCTAGGTGACAATACTTTGCAGTGCTGGGACAAAGTTCTCAGAAGACTGTGTATGCTCTGAATCAGTGTCCAATATATGGTACTGTTTCTCCCATAGCCAGGATTCATGGATTGAAGAATTAAGGGGTGGAAGTGGCGCTGCTCACCATCACCCCTAGTGACCCCACTAGCAACATTTTTCTTCCTGTTCCCATGACGTTTTGTTGTGCTGGCTTAGAGGTCTTAGTTCTAGAGGGAGTAATGCTGCCCCAGGAGACACAAGAACGATTCCATTAAACTGGAAGTTAGGATTACCACCTGGCCACTTTGGGCTCCTCCTACCTCTAAGTCAACCTCTGGGTCAAGAAGGGAGTTACAGTGTTGGCTGGGTGATTGACCCAGACTATCAAGATGAAATCAGTCTACTATGCCACAAAGGAGGTAAGGAAGAGTATGCATGGAATACAGGAGATCTTTTAGGCCATCTCTTAGTATTACCATGCCCTGTGATTAAGGTCAATGGGAAACTGAAACAACCTAATCTAGGCAGGACTACACATTGCCCAGACTGTTCAGGAATGAAGATTTGGCTCACTCTACCAGGTAAAAAGTCATGATTTTCTGAGGTAGTTGCTGAAGCCAAAGGGAATACAGAATGGGTAGTGGAGGAAGGTAGTCATTAATACCAGTTATGACCACATGACCAATTGCAGAAACAAGGACTATAATTGTCATAAGTATTTCCTCCTCATTTTGTTAAGACCATGTTTATGCACGTATATACTTGTACAAAGAAAATATCTTCATTTTATTTTCTTTTTCCTTTATCATGAGATGTAAGATTTATTGACTTCATATCAGCATTTAAATGTTGTTACCTTTATGTAATAGCATTTGGATTGGGGATTGGTGTGCTTCCAGTTGTACAAAAGATTGTTGTACTATGTGAGGTGTGACTGTGACCTATTATTGTCTTTCTTTGAAGATTATGTATGATTTCAGGAGATTCGTATGGGTTCAAGTTGACAAGGGGTGGACTTGTGATGATTAATACTGTCAACTTGATTGGATTTAAAGATGGAAAATATTGTTTTGGGTGTGTCTTTGAGGGTGTTGCCAAAGGAGATTAACATTTGAATTAGTGAATTGGAAGAGGCAGAACAACCCTCAAGTTAGATGAGCACCATCTAGTCAGCTGCTAACATGGCTAGGATAAAAGCAGGCAAAAGAACGTGGAAGGACTACACTGGCTGTGTCCTCAAGCCTACCTCTTTTCTCATGTGCTGCATGCTTCCTGCTCTTGAAACCTGTATTTCAAGTTCTTTAACTTTTGGACTCTTGGACCTTCTACCACAGACTGAAGGCTGCATTGTCAATTTACCTACTTTTGAGGTTTTGGGACTTGGACTGATTTCCTTACTCCTCAGCTTGCAGACAACCTATTGTGGAACTTCACCTTATGATCATGTTAGTAAATACTTAATAAACTACCCTTCATATATACCTCTATCTTATTAGTTCTGTCCCTCCAGAGAACCCTGACTGATATAGCTTGGTTATAAATTTGTTCAATACTGGCTTTAAGGATACTCTTTTATCATAGACTACATTTTGATGAACAATAGAAAATAATATTATTAAATATTTTATTCCAAAAACCAAGATCATTAAAATTATTATGAAAAACGAATATCCACAAAAATCCATATTGATTTTCTGCAACTAAACTGATAGTAAAATTTAGTTATTCAACTTGAAATTAGCTAAAATATAGTGAATGAAATGGGCACAAGTGTCTGTGAGCATGATAGATATCATCCATGCGTGGTGATGAAAATGTCCTAGGGGCCAGTGATATAAGGTGCCAAGCTGTTGAAGATAGTCCTAGATATTACTTTTCCCAGTGGCCTGTCCCCTAACACTCCCTTTGAAACAAAGAACTTAGTCTGAAGCTGAAATACTCACTGGGCGATTTTTAATGTTTCACAAATAGGTAATGTATTAATCTGTTCTCCCACTGCTAATAAAGGTATACCAGAGACTGAGTAATTTATAAAGGAAAAATGTTTTATTGATCACAGTTCCCCATGGCTGGGGATGCCTTACAATCATGGCAGAAGGTGAAGGGGAAAAAAGACACATCTTACATGGTGGCAGGCAAGAGAGACTGCTCAGGGGAACTCCCATTTATAAAACCATCAGATCGTGTGAGACTTAATCACTACCATGAGAACAGTATGAGGGAAACTACCCCATGATTCAGTTATTTCCACCTGGCCCCACCCTTGACACATGGAAATGATTACAATTCAAAGTGGTATTTGGGTGGGGACACAGCCGAACCATGTCACACGATGTTACTATTCATTAATGATCAGTACCCATGCATGATGCTTTCTCTTATGTTATTTGTGCCTTGAATTAAGCATCAAACAGTAGCAGTTTCTTTGGGGAAACTTACTGACTATATTTTCAGTTTTTCATGACTTGTTTGTAAAACACAGATTTAGGTATAGATGCAGAAAAGCTTTTTTGTCTTGTTCTCTGATGCCCCACTGGGAACACTAGACATGTACTCGGCCATTACTAAAATGGTATTTTGTTTTCTGTTTCAGGAATTTTCTCCCTGTACACAGCTTTAAGATGGAATTCCTCATGCATTGTGGTGAGTGGTAAGACACAAATCTTCAACCTCTGTATGCTTCAAGTAAGCCTTAAAGGCAAAATATGTTCCGCATAAAGGTGGAAGAATAATGATTTGGAATCTGTATAGTGTAGAAATAGGAGAATGTTGAACCTGCTTCTCTCCTAGGCCTGTGGTACTTTGGGTGCTGGAATTAGGCGGTCACTACCAATGATTGCTGCAAAAGAAACAGGGATGTTGGGTGAATAAATATTTTGGTAAAGAAATGCAAACAATAGGTGGTTCATCTTAAATAAAACCCATAGATCACCTGCCTTACTTTGTTAGCTTGGTAGGAAGTTAGTTATAATTACAATTAGAGTCTAAGACATATTTTCTAGTTATTAACATATTCCATGCAATCTTAATAGCATTATTCCAGAAACCAAGATCATATCATTAGTTTAAACCTATTATATGCAATGACTACTCAGAAAAAGTAAATACTATCTTCTCTTAATGGATATATGTTCTTTTGCACCATAGATTATCTTTACAGTAGAAACCTGGTAGTAATTTGACTTTCAAAATTGAACTGCTCCTGATAAATCTCTTAAAAAGTCTTTTTTATATGTAGTAAAATGTTTAAGAAAATTTAAAAAAGTTAGAACAAAAAGATAAAATGAGAAACAGAATATGAAATAAATTAGTTTAAGACCTTGGTATTATACCAAGGTCAGGAAGACCATTCAGTAGAATTCAAATTATGACTTTATTGCTGTTCTTTACTTTGGGAAAGACGTATGTATATTTAACAAGTTGCATATATAGTGCCAAAGAAATGTCTTCAAATTTAAGAGCAGTGCCCATGGGAGGAAAATCAACCTAACAAGAAAGAAAGAAATATTAATATTTTTAATGCAAGAAACCTTAAAAGGAAGGAGTTATGTCCTTGTATAAGAGTATATATGTGTGTGTATATATATATGAAGTATATTGATATATGAACATACTTAGCTACAACATAGCTGATATTCTAACAGTAAAATACTAAACTGTGATTTTATGTATATTTCTTTTTCGTAAACAAAGGGGATTCAGGGAAATATAAAAATTAATGCAATGAAAAAATAGGTATTTGCTTTTTACATATTTAAAAATGTAAAAAGACAAAAGAAAGAAGGAACAAAGAGATTTGCAGCACAGCAAAAAATGACCACAAAATCATGTTGGTCTTCTCTGCAACTGGCCTGGTCTGACTGTACTTCAAAATTGCACTGGGCATTCTGGCATCATTTTTATGAAGAGAAAAGCTGGATAACTTGACATCCCAAAGGAATTTAATATAATAATTGGCTTTACATGTGAATATACCCTCAGTTTCAGAATATTTATGAAAGGAGAAAGGAAAACTTGACTTACAAATGTGGCTGTCCTTATTTAAAATTACTTAGCCTATGGAATAAATAAATTGTAGTGGACAGAATTTAAGGTTGCACTCATGGTCCCTGACTCCTGGTTTTCCTATCCTTACATGACTCTCTCCCCTAAAGCAGGGGTGGAAAATATGACTTGCTTCTAAGCTCTAGCATATGCAAAGGGGATGAGATATACATGATTATGTATATGCGGTTACACGATTATGCGGCATAAGATGAGGTGCCATCTTGCTGGAGTCTCTCACTCTCTTGTTGACTATGAAGATGGAAATTGCCATGGGGTGGACTGCCTGTCTTGGGAGACCCATAGAGGAAAGAACTGAGGGAGACTATAAGCTGATGGTGGCCTCCGTCCAACAGTCAGCAAGAAACGAAGCCCTCAGTCCTGCAGCTGCCATCTTCTACTATGCGTTCCATCTAACATGAGTGGAACTAATATTTTTACAAAATAAAAACTGAAATAAATATTTTCATGTAAATCTCCTCTTATAGATAAAATGAAGTAGTGGAAGGATATTTGAAGGTAGTGGTGCAAAAATTCATTCCAGTAGGAAAGGGCAAATTGTAAGGGAACAAAAATCTCTTTCAGTTGTTAAAAGAATGATAATATTACGAATGTCATCAATCAACAGATTAAGCTGATAATGGAATAGTAAGCAAGACAGTATTAATAGTAAAAGTAGGATTGTATCCCATCGTTACTTGGACCCAAACTGATTCTATCACTGTGGTTCAGGATAAGACTTCTGTCGTCTGTCTGCCTTGCTTATTTAGGAACCAGTTTAACTCAGTCTAATATTAGGCATTGGAGATTGAGGTTTGGAAATAAGTTGTTGGTGTTCTGTAGCCAAGGGCTAAAGCTTCTGGAACGTTTTTGATGCCAGCAATGCTATTGCGTGATTGGCTCATTAAATGCTACCTGTGAAGGTCAGTTTGCTTGACTTTGTGGGCCTGGGTCTATGGCATAACTGGGGCTTCACAATCCTCTATTCTGTGTCTCTAACACCTGCTTTTGAAGAGGCAGAAAAGCGTAGAATCTCCCCGTTCTAAACTTCAATTGGAAAACCAGTGTGCCTGTTTACTTTTCTCATTATTTCCAACCCTTGCTAAGGGTTCCATGGCTGCTGGTGACCCTAATTGATGCCATCCTGTAATTGGAATGTCTTTTTAGTGTCTATATAGAATTGGTTTCCAGTACCCCTCCCCCACCCTGGTTCTTCCTCAGCTTTATAGTAGCTTCTCCCAGAAGTCTGCTTTATCTCTCTTAGATCATGTTCCTTTTTCTTTCATATATCTGTAGCCAGTGCTGTGTGGTATGTTCTTTCTTCATTTTGGAATTCAGTACGAGGGACACATCTTTTGGATCATCAAAATGCAATGAAGGACTTATAACAGTTTTATTTTATGGAGTCTTTTTTTACCCCTTGGATTATGAATCCAATGATTGAAATTTGAAAATCAATGAACCTTGCACTTGAAATAATTATGCTCTAATAACTTTCCCAAATAAAAAAATTACACTGGTTCCCCTGAAAGTATTCTTATGCTGTAATATTTTCCTCTTAAAACCTTTAATAATTTCACATAGCCTATTGATGAAATAAGATGTAAACTTTGTATCTGATGTTTTGCTTCTGTTATTTTCTGGAATGCTCTTCCCCATTCTTTTGCCTCTCCCAAAAGATACACATGTACATTTTCTCCCTCTCTTCTGTTTTCTGAGGTGTCTCCCATTCCTTAAGTCCTGTTGCATTTTCCAGTTTCACCATGAAGCCTTTCCTGATTTACTTAAGTAAATATTCTATTTTTTTTTTCAGTCTTTATATCTTTCTTTATTCCTGTTATGGTATTTCTGTTACTCCTTCCTTATAGTTGTTTCTTTTCTTCTTTATTTGATCATAGAATATCTGAAGGCAGGGGTTGAGCTGTTCTGATGTTTATGTTACTTAGGACCTAGATTAATAATAGATATTCAGTAGATGTGTGTGGGTTTGAAACAAATTAACCCTCTTTAGCCATGGTTGAGGCCCTGCCAACAATAAGCTAATGTTATTTTAAAAAGGAGATTTCCATTACACTTGTTCGTGAAAGACTGTTTTCCTGTACTGTATGTGACAAAATGAGAAGGTAAAGGAAAAACAGTGACCTTTCTATGAAGCCAAATTTATTCAACTTAAAAAAAGTCTTTTATTTTGTGTTGTTGCTCTTTCAACTTGTTGAAAATTAAAATTTATTCCTTCTTTATTGTGGTGGGAAGTGTTTGGTTGTTACAAGAGTAAAGCTTTAGAATTTCTATATTAGTCTCTCTCATTTTTTACTGGTCTGTGAAATCAGAAGTCTTAGGAACTGCTAATCTAGTGTGTTTGTACATTCCAATATAGCCAAACAAAAGGGTTAAGGGATTCTGGTGTAACCGTGTAAGGAGAAAAGAACAGGAGAGAGATCCAAGATGGCTGATTAGGAGCAGCTGAGGATTGCAGCTCCCAGTGAAAGCGTGGAGGGTGAGTAGACGCCACATTCTCAGACGGATTTTTATTGCCCACAGACCAGGAAATTCCCAGGGGGAGGAGCCCCAAGGGTCGCCAGTGCAGCTGGTTTGGCCGGCGCGGCTATTTTCGCCGGCGCGGCCTGCGCCGCTGTTTTCGCCGGCGCTGTTTGGAGCGGCGCCCCGGCGCAACGGTTCCCCATACAAAATACGTGGGTCCGGGTGCCGTTTTAGCTTGCAATTGGAGCTCCGGGAAGGCAGAGCCGCCCATTCATCTGATTAAAAAAGGGGACTGAAATAGGCAGCCAGGCCAGGAGATTTCCCAGGCAAAAAAACGCCAGCACCCGCGGTTTCAGCCGGCGCAGTGGGTCACCGCACGGGAAATCACACAGATCCCGGCGCCTTTTCAACAGGCGGCTGGAACACCAGGGAGACAGTCGACCATTCAACTAAAAAAGACACTCTGAGGCAGGGAGCCAGGTGATCAGGCTCGGCTGGTCCCACCCCCACACACACAAAAAAATAGCCATCAGAAATGTTCTGGATCCAGAGTTTCACAGCAAGCACAGCTGAACCCGGGACGGTCCAGCTCTGTGGGGGAGGGGCGTCCACCATTACTGAGGCAGTCTGCCACTACGGAGGTAGTTTGCCATTGCAGAGGCAGTTCTAACTACACCGGTATAAACTGGACTGCAGGGAAGTTCACACGGCAGCTGGGCGGAGCCCACAGCAGCTCAGCAAACCCTCTGCAGGCAGTGAGTAGGCTGCCTCATCGCTGGGCAAGGCAGCCCTCAGAAAAAGGCAACAGCACAAGGGAAACTCATAAATAAAGCCCTAATTCCTCGGGACAGAGCACCTGGGGAAAAAAAAAAGGGGTTTATGAGTTCTGCTGCAGCAGACTTAAACTTACGTACATGCCCAGCAACTCTGAATGAACAACAGAGCTCACAGCTCAGCACTTGAGCTACTATAAAGAACACTTTGTCGCCTCAAGCAGCTCCCTGACCCCCGTATATCCAACGAGTCACCTCACAAAGGAGAGCTCAGACTGACATCTGGTGGGTAATCTTCTGAGACAAAGATAGCAGAAGAAGAAACTGGCAGTAACCCTTACTGTTCTACAGCCGCTGCAGGTGATCCCCAGGCAAGCAGGGCCGGGAGTGGACCTCAGCAGTCCTACAGCAGAGGGGTCAGACTGTTAGAAGGAAAACTAAGAAACAGAAAGAAATAACTTCATCATCAACAAACTGGACATCCAGTGAGAGACCCCATCTGAAAATCACCAACCACAAAGACCACATATAGGTAAATCCACAAAGATGGGAAGAAACCAGCGCAAAAAGGAGGAAAACACCCGAAACCAGAATGCCTCTCCTCCTACAAGGGATCATAACTCCTCACCAGTAAAGAAACAAGGCTGGATGGACAATGAGTGTGATGAAATGACAGAATCAGGCTTCAGAAGGTGGGTAATAAGAAACTTCAGTGAGCTAAAAGAACTTGTTCTAACCCAACGCAAAGAAACTAAGAACCAATTTGACAAAATGCTAACGAGAATAACCAACTTAGAAAGAAATGTAAGTGAACTGATGGAGCTGAAAAACACAACACAAAAACTTTGTGAAGCATACACAAGTTTCAACAGCCGAATCGACCAAGAAGAAGAAAGGATATCACAGCTTGAAGATCAACTCAATGAAAAAAACCGAGAAGGCAAGAGTAGAGAAAAAAGGGTAAAAAGGAATGAACAAAGTCTCCAAGAAATGTGGGACTATGTGAAAAGACCTAATCTACGTTTGATAGGTGTACCTGAATGTGATGGAGAGAATGAATCCAAGCTGGAAAATACTCTTCAGGATATTATCCAGGAGAACTT
>PVKV010016970.1:0-49107 GCA_004027835.1 Alouatta palliata | reverse complement strand
ATGATAGACTGGACAGGGAAAATGTGGCACATATACACCATGGAATATTATGCAGCCATCAAAAACGATGAGTTCACATCCTTTGTAGGGACATGGATGAACCTGGAAACCATCATTCTCAGCAAACTGACACAAGAACAGAAAATCAAACACTGCATATTCTCACTCATAGGCGGGTGTTGAACAATGAGAACACATGAGCACAGGGAGGGGAGCATCTCACACTGGGGTCTGTTGGGGGAGGAAAAGGGGAGGGACAGCGGGGGGTGGGGAGTTGGGGAAGGATAGCATGGGGAAAAATACCAGATATAGGTGATGGGGAGGAAGGCAGCAAATCACACTGCCATGTGTGTACCTATGCAACAACCTTGCATGTTCTTCACATGTACCCCCAAACCTAAAATGCAATAAAAAGTATATATATTTAAAAAAAAAAGTAGTTGAAAGGACTTTGGTGTTTACTTTGAAAGAAGTGGAATGTAACTGAAGGGATTTAGCACAGAAAGGTGACATGATTTGACCTGCATTATAAAAAAGCGTCACTCTGACTGCTGAATTATATGTGGGCAAGGGTGGAATCAGGAGAACAAAAAGAAAATTGGTTAGTAAAAAAAAAAAAAAAAAAAAAAAGAAAATTGGTTAGTTTTGGCAACAATGGTGACATGCAAAAGTGGCTGGTATCAGAGAGGTGGTAAGAAGTAGTTGAATTCTGCATGTGTTTTAAGCAACAAGATTTCCTGACAGACTGAGTGTGGAATATGAAAAAGGAAGGACTCAAGCAAGACTTCATGGTTTGTGGTTCACTTATTTTTACTTCAAGATATATCAGGAAGTGTATTCAAATTCATTTCTTCACTGTTAGATCAAACCCAAAGTTCTTAATTAAGGCAATCTCACATGTTTAAAAATATTAATCATGATAATAATAATACTCAAAACCTATTAAACATCAGGTTCTTTATATGTGTAAACAAAATCGTGATGAATTACTGGCAGCTCCCCTAATTTTTGTTCCTGCTTCCAACATAGGATCAACTAGAGAAAGTCAAATATGCACCCCCTAATCAATCACCTGGGATGTCCCAAACAGGGTGTATCCAACCTTCTCTTTTTTCCGTTCTAAAGCTTTCACACTCCTCCATCTGTCTTTGAGTCTCTGCCAAAATCCAAGTGGTAGATTCCTTTGCTATTGCAAGCTCTGAATAAATAGCCTCTGCTTGTTCTCATTTGACTCGTCTTTGTTTATTTCCACAAGTGTCTTAGGTTATATTGCCTGGGAAAAGACTCTGAGAGAAAGACTTGCGTATAGGTTTATTGGGAGACACTCACAGGGTGGACACCTGTGGAGGGGATGGTAGGAGCAGAATTGGGCAGATGGAGATGAAATGTGATACAATTATTCTAGAGACCTCTGCTGACCCCACAGGGAGCTCTGCGGCTAGGATGGCCCTTTGAAAAAGGTACCCTGGGTTAGGCATTGAACGCAGACCACCTTAGAGAAGGAGAGGAACCTTAGGTGAGACAACTTTCTTTGACTAAGGCCAAGTCCAAGGTAGGGTCTTAGCTATAAACTCTCAGCAGATGGGGAATGGTTGCTTGGATCTCCTTCCAGGGAGAGAGATTAGCTGACCCTATCCAAACTCAGTTGACAGTGGATCATGTCTTGAACCCAACTTTAAAAATAAGTTCAAAGCTCCTTTGACTTCAGCAGAGCTGTCTTCACCTAAAAACATGACAAACGGAGAATTTGTGAAACTCATGTTCTTTCCTCTGTCCAAAACCAAAACCATATTTGTGCAGTGATTCAGACATTTTTAGCAAATGATTTAGAGTACAGCAGTTGGCTCAATTGAATATGGCATTAAAATATCTGAACTAAAACCCAACTTGACCAACCCAAAGCGGTTAGCTGAATTACCACATGTAGACATTCATATCCTTTTAGTATTTCAGTACTTTGCTAAATGTTTCCCTTCTCAATAAAGTACTGTGACTTCCAGCTTTCCAGCTTGAGATGCTGACAAACTGAAAACAAATCGATGTGAAAATATTACCATTCCCACTTCAAAGATATTCATCCCCCAGGGAAAAGTATTCAGTTTAGTCAAAATCCTAATCAAATATGTCTTGGAATTTAGTAAAATATTAATTTGTTCTTTAAAAAAATCTAGTTCTCTAACTTACTTTGTCATTAGTGTTATGTGATTATCACAAGATTTTAAGCTTTATTAAACTCAGTACTTCTTTTTGAGATTTACAGGTAAATCAGCCAGTACTGTTTCTAGATATGGAAACTTAGCTGAAGATTATAAAAAACATACACCAAGTTCTATCTGTGAATTTGTCTGAACAGTCCTTGTATCTGTAAACAAGATAATAACTGTGACTTTTTAAGATCTGTCAGCATGGTCTCTCACTATCACAAGATCTTTTGAATATATTAGTCATTGCTCCCAGAGCTTTTGGCTTTTTGCCTATGTGTCCTGGAAATTCCTTCACACTCACCCTCTCACCCTGCTCTCAAAGAACCTTGATTAACCTTGTATGGGATCTCAGCTAATTTGTAATCCCAGGTATCTTTTGCCTACAGAACATGGTGTTCTTAAACTTTGAATTATAAGAATTGTTAGGGGAATCTATTAAAATAAAGGATATCAGAGATTCATTCCAGATTTAAAGAATCAGAACTGCTGGAGGTTATACTCAGACAAATGTATAATTAAATGCCTCTTTTTGGAATTCTGTTAAATATCACAGCTTGAGAACCACTTGCAAACAAATTGCACATTGCTAGCAACCAATATGCCTAGTTTTCTGTCTACAGAATATCAAGATAAAAACGACGTTTGAAATCCATTCTTTTCAGCAGCTGTGTACATAATGGCAATCTATGAAAGTAGAAGCAACAGGCTGGACTTGGCCAACAGTGATCCATCTGTATGGTAAGACCTATTAAAAATGATGACAATATAAATGCAAATAATAGGGGCTGATCCGAGAAAAATATCTGTAGAAGAAATTGGCATGGCCTAGTGATTGCTGGAACATGAAAGAAAGATAGTAAAGGAGTTGAAAATTACTTCAAGGGTGTAGGAAGATGGAGGCATCAGAAAAATGGCTGTGATTGAAATCATTAAACAGATAAATATTAAATATAGCTCTGAGGTGAGGTGATAGGGAGGCTGCAAAGATAAAAACCACATAGTTTAATTTACTTCAACAGGTATTTATAAACTACATACAAGCTATGTGCACTGCATTTTCCTACAGTGTACCAAGGCATGCTTCCCAAATTTGCATTTTTATTTTTAAAAATAAAGTTCCTGAGCCAGGCACAGTGACTCATGTCTGTAATACCAGCACTTTGGGAGGCCGAGGTGGATGAATCACCTGAGGTCAGGAGTTTGAGACCAGCCTGGCCAACATGGTGAAACCCTGTCTCCACTAAAAATACAAAATTAGCTGGGCATCGTGGTGCGTGCCTGTAATCCCAGCTACTTGGGAGGCTGAGGCAGGAAAATCACTTGAACTTGGGAGGCAAAGGTTGCAATGAGCCGAGATGGCACCATTGCACTCCAGCCTGGGTAACAACAGTGAAACTCTGTCTCTAAATAAATAAATAAACAAAGTTCCTGGATCCTGCATCAGCTCTACTGAATCCAAATATCTGGGAATGGGGGAAGTCTCTAATGTACAAAGCAATCAATGCATTCAATCAATGGGCCAGCATTTGGGAATCACTATTCCAGAGACCAGAAACATGAATGAGACATAGAGTTTGTTTTTAAGGAATGTACAATCTGGTATGGTGAGCTCTATGCTGTATCAACTTTCCTAACTTTGTCTTATACTCCTGGCTTCTAAATTTTACTCATGCTTTTTCTTTTCTCTAAAAGGCTTTTTTGTCATCTCTGCCATAAAAATATTATCTATCCTTCAAGATCCAGTCAAATACGAGGGGAACTGGGACCATATTACATATCTCCCTTCCAAATTCACGTCCATCACGCAACAAAATAACGTAAAATCCACCCTCATAATGTCTGCTTCATTCATGGTCTTTGCATTTCCAGTTCCACCTTTTTAGCTCACCTATACCACTAAATGGCTTTTTAATCACTCTTGCACTCTAACTGCCCTCCTACTCTAATTTATCCTTTATGGTTCTATTTAATATTATTCCTGTACATTTTAATTATAACTATTTTTTATATTAAAAATAAATGTTAGCATTTTCCCATTACCTACAAAGTTAGGGGTAAAACACTCTAGTCCGGCATTCAAAATTCTCTACTGTATCAGTTAGACTTCCTTTGATTGTAAGCAACAGAACTGGTCTGGCTAATTTAAGTAGAAAAATATATGGAATTGTTTACAAAATCGAAGGTCCAATCATTTCCATTTTTGTGTGTGACTTTTCTTAAAATTCTTACTTATAGAGAGTGACTGATGCAACATATTTCCAGCTCTTATTAATAGGAAGACAGGGGACACTGACAGAAAGACAGCCTATAATTATGCTCGCTGGGAATAGTTCTTTCAAAGCAAAATTCGGGTGCTGTTACCAAAAGAAGAAACAAATATGAAGGAGAAAAGCCAAGAAACGCCAGCTATCTCCATAATAGGGCACCAATTCAATTGAAGTAAAACTGGATACAGTGGAGGGGAAAGAATTTAATGCTTTCTTTTTTGAGACATCAGATGTCAAAACGGAGAAGATAACCATGGGAGATAATAGTTTATCATCTCAACGTACCCCACGTTGGGGGAGAAGGAAAGCCAATGGTTTGAAGAAAATGTTTTCAACAAAGTGTGTAATGATTTGAGAAGGCATTGTGACTCATGAGGGTAAAGATAAGCTGTTTACACTTTTGTGTGTGATCAATCAACTTCTGTATAATTACAATGTTCTTTACAAAAATATTGTACAGTATTTTTTGAAAAATAAGTTAGCCAGCACACTACAGGAACAGCCAGAATTTTTACTGGGGAGAAAATTAGTAGGGTGACAGTAATTTTTGTATCTTTAGGAGGGTAACAAGTCTTCCACTTCCAAATTCAAGAAAGGCTCTATCACCTCCCGTAGGTCCCACACGGTGCGGCGTCCAAGCATTCTCGGAAGTGCCCTTTCAAAGAGAAACGTAGCATCAAAAAAATAGTATGTAATATAAAAGTCCAGTGACGATGAGGACATAAAACATGATGAAAATCCTCAGTGCACGTTTCCTACAAAGAGAGAAAACATGTGTGTCAAAAAAATTCTGAAAATAATCACATTGATAGATTCCTGGCGCCTCCACCCTGGTAGCTCTATAATTTCAACTAAGTAATTGAGTTTCTCTTGACTTCAGTTTACATTTGTAAAAGCAGCAGGTTGGAATGGAGGAGCACTTATTTCTGTCCACGGTAGGTCTGGCATTGGAATTTCAAGATTCTATAGCCATGAAACAATAAAACCCCTGGATATTGTGGGGTTCTTTCCTTTGAAATGTCCTTCTCACATTCTAGCAGGTTATTGCAATCTTTACCTCACTGTTGAGCTACATAATGCCTCTTCCGGGGCAAATAAAGGCCCAAGCAGTTAGATTTTCCCCGGTACATAAAGTATAATGTGATAAAAGGAATTAGAGCTCTTTGTCCCTAGGTTTTGTCCTGGTACCAGACTTTTATTTATAATGTAATAGAAGCTTTTTAAATCCTTGAGGACCCCTCCTTCTGGGTTGCATCTATGGCATATTTTATTTATATGATTCTAAGTCCTTGCATTACTATTTTCTAATTTTAAATGTGATACATGATTAGGGTAGAAAATCCAGAAGAACACAAAGAAGAAATGTCATAGATAATCCAAGTGCTGAGATAATTACCATCTCTAATACCTCAGAAGAGAAAATCTAGAGCATGAAGCTAGCCATAAATCAATTTTGTGACCTATCTCAATGAGTTTTACAAACGCGAGCCAAGTTTCTTGCCATTATCCCCATTGGCTGTCACTTGGCAGTTCCACACATAATTGCTTTCACTTCATACATTTATTAAAAAGTCAATGTTCTTACTATTAGGAAGGGGCTTAGAGAGCTGATAACAGGAAGCAAATGTGTCCTGCCATCAAGGAGCACCAAAGGCAGATTTGTTCTTTCTTATGAAAAGAGAAACAACTCACTACAAAAACGTATCTAGTAAATAAACACTGTTGTTCCTAAATTTAAAGACCAGTCATCTTTGGAAATACTAAACTATGACATTTTCAAAGAAACACATTTTCACATTAAGTTTTCGGAAAGTAAACAAATTTTCTAAATCAAAGATAATTTGGAAAATAGAGAAATGCAGAAACTATAATCTCGTCACCCAAATATAACCAGATACATTTTTAATCTTTTTTCCTTTCTTCCATTTGTTCATTCATTCTTTTTATTTTGTCTTAGTTTTTAGTTTAATTTTTCCCTTTTGTTTATACTTGTCTAATTTTTTCTGTCCTGTGGTACATACTCTTGGTACAGTTAAATTCATATTTATTTCTTGACAGGAACAAATCATTTGATTTTTATTTACAAAAATCAATACAACTAAAAAATTTTAATTTCCTATTAATAAGCATGGTATTTATTTTAAAAGGTCCAGACATTTTCCTTGGAAAAAATTATAGTTACTAAATTAAATTGAGGTTTTTCATATCACCTGTACAAAACCAAAAAATGTATCACTAATAATTTTATTCATTTTAGGCTTATCTTCTGTAAAGAACAAAATATTCTTTTAACTTTTGAATACTATTTATTTAATTTTCAAACCTTGCCATGTGTAAAACCTTTGATCTTTTCCAATATTTCCACATTATTTACGGTCAGTACATAGGGGATGACCATAAAGGGAACTGAAGGGCCAGAGGACATTATCAATAAAAGGTCACCTTGTGAAGCTAAAAACAGCAAAAAATCAATTCATAATGATTGAATTAATCCATAAGACAAACTTCTTCAAAATGTTAGTGTATAAATATGCTTTAGTTAAACCAATGTGTTTCCAGTTCTCTAACAAGAGATTGGGCAAAATTTCAGGCAATCTTAATTAGAATGTAATCATGTGAGAAAAAGATGAGCAACTCAACCTGATTATAACCCTCCCATAAAACACAATAAAGCAATAAGTGAAAGGCATTCAGCTATTTACTTGTTTGTCTGGCTGGTTGGTTTTGAGTTATTAGTCACATACTATAAAATTCACCTGACACATTGTACAATCCAGAGGCTTTTGGTTTATTCACAAGGCTTTACAATCATCACCACCACTATCTAATTCCAGGACATTTTCATCACCCCAAAAAGAAACCCCATTCGCTGAAGCAGTCACTATCTCCCTATTCCCCAACACTCTGTGCCTGGCAACCATGAATCTACTTTCGATCTGTACGGATTTTCCTACTTCGAACATTCATATAAACGGAATCATTTCAATATTCCTTTGTGTGTGGCTTTCATTGGACATAATGTTTTCTAAGATCATGTAGATGTATCAGCACTTCATTCTTTTTTGCAGCTAAATAAATACTTCATTGTGTGGCTACACCACATTTTGTTTTTCCATTCATCAGTTAATGGACATTTGCATTGTTTCTACTTTTTGGCTATTATAAATAATGCTGCCATGAACATTTGTATATAGGCTTTTGTGTGGACATACATGCTCAGTTCTTTTGAGTATATATCTAAGAGTATAATTGCTGAGTCATGTGGTAACCCTATATTTAACTGTTTTAGAAACTGCCAAATTGTTTTCAAAAGTGGTTATACCATTTTACAATCCCACTAGTGATATACGAGGGTTTTAATTTCTCCGCATCTTCTTCAACGCTAGTTATTGTCTGTCTTTTTTACTGTAGTCATCTTAGTGGATGTTAAGTGATATCCCACTGTGGTTCATTGTGGTTTTGATTTACATTTTTTTAATGACCAATGATGCTGAACATCTTTTCCCGTGCTTGTTGACCATTTGTGTGTCTTCTTTGAAGAAATGTGTATCCAAGTCATTTGCCTAGTTTTCAAACTGGGTTGTTTATCTTTTTGTTTTTGAGTTGTAAGAGTTCTTTTTTTTCCACAGTTGACAAATGTTCTTAATGTTCTTGTGTTCACGTCATGGTTGTAAAAAAAAGAAAAAGGCAAACAACGCTAGTGACCACTTTGGTAAAAACATACAGTGTTCAAACCGAAGCAGGATTACATCCTTTGGACAGATTTTATTCCAGGGATATGGAACCCCTTGGCCATGACAGCCTCTACTGCTTCACACAGCCCTGCACACCACATGTTCACCCTCAATACCTCTCCAGTCTCATTGATCTTTCTCCACACAATAGCAGCGATAACAGAACTCTGAAAGTAGTTGCCAGCTAATATATAGAACCACAGAGTGTGCAGCAATAAGTCATCTAAAATCTTTTGGGGTATCTCAGGGAATCATAAAATGCACCGGCCTTGTTTCTATTCCTTCTCATGGAGCAAAATAATCTTGGTCTGTCAAGCAGTGTTTTGGAGCATCTCTTCATCAGTACTGGCCATGTTTGCAGTAGACCTGGTTCTAGTGAAACCAAGCAAAAAGTAAGCAGCTGTATTTCCTCTGTCATCTAGCATTTTGTCAAATGAGAAGATGTTGTCACTCAACTGGCTATGGGAAAGTTCAGTTTATTTCATACAGCCATAAGCAACAGATGTCTAGGTAGCCTTCAATTCCTCTGCAATTAAAACCTTGTCTCTTTCTTTCAATTTGTCCGTGGATCATTATTGTCCTTTCTCCAGTCCTATGAGATGAACTATTTCATCTGAATATATATTAAACTTCTTTTTTTAATTTATTTTTTATTTTTTTATCCTTTTATATATGAAACTTCTTGTCTTCCCCTAGCATCACACCGAATCCAGCGTGGGAGACTTGAGTTACTTTATGGTCATACCAACCAATCATTTGAGCAGCAGAAAATATTGTCTGGAAGTGCAGAGATTGTCCACTGTCCACCCAGAGATAACCATATCTGCTTCTTCCTTAAATAGTCTTTGTTCAAGAGCAGCTGATCAGATGCATCATAGTTATAACCTTCATCTGATTTTTTTTTTTTTTCGAAACCAGGTCTCACTCTGCTGCCCAAGCTGGAGTGCAGTGGCATGATCTCGAGGCTCACTGCAGTCTTGACTTCCCTGGGCTCAGGTGATCCTCCCACCTCAGTCTCCCAAGTAGCTAGGACTACAGGCATGTGTCATTAATTTTTTTTTTTTTTTTTTTTTTTTGTAGATACAAGGTTTCGTCATGTTCCCCAGGCTGGTCTGGAACTCCTGGAGCTCAAGTGATCCACTTGCCTCAGCCTCCCGAAGTGCTTGGATTACAGGCATGAGCCACTGTACCCAGTTTCCATCTGATTTTACCATGGTTAATGTTATGAAAAATCCTGGGACCAACACAAACTTTCTGCCCTCATCCACTTGCACAAATCATCTATCATCAAATTCCTTTACATCCTTCATTCTATCTTGATAGAAGGTTTCCCTCTGTCCATTAAAGAGATGTCCAGAGCATCATAGATTTTACTAAACTCTTGGTGGGAGACATCACAGATAAACATTCAAGCTTTTACAATATCTGGGTTTTTACTCTGGAACAGAATGACACACTGATATGCTCATTTCTTAAACAACTCCTCAGTATCAGATCTCTTAGATTATTTGTAAAATGCCTGAAGATTCCTAATAGGAGGTGAAACGGTTAGATAAGCTGGAAATTTATTTTGCAGGAGAGCAATATGCATGCCAACCTGGGTCCCCAATCTCCTACATGGTTTAACCTGAGCACATCATATCCTGCAAATTCAAAGAGGTGGTACATGCTCTCTCCTATGATGGTCGACATGTGGTAACATCTCAGTATATGTCAAGTTCCAAAATTATGAAGACAAATTCATGCTTTTGTGTACCCCTTGGAGTATTAAGAGAAGACACATGTGAAAAATTTAATTTCAATAACACGCTATGGGCTCTCTGACAGGCTTATGCGCAAGATGTTCACATAAACTTTTAGAACTCAACAGCAAAATAAATAAATAAATAAATAACCAATTTTTTCTGAAAAAAAAAAATGTATGTTTTGTGGATTTGGAGTAGAGAGTTCTGTAAATGTTTATTAAGTTTACTTGTTCGAGGTATAAGTTCAAGTCCCGGATATCCTTGTTAACCTTCATTGATCTGTCCAATATTGACAATGTAGTGTTAAAGTCTCCCACTATTATTGTGTAGGAGTCCAAGTCTCTTTGTAAGTCACCAAGAAGCTGCCCTATATATCTGGGTGCTCCTATATTGGGTGCGCATAGACTTAGGATCGTTAGCTCTTCCCGTTACATTGATCCCTGTACCATTATACAATGTCCTTCTTATCTCTTTTGTTTTCTATTATTTTAAAGTCTATTTTATCAGAGATGAGAATTGTAACTCCTGCTTTTTTTGTTTTTCTCTCCGTTTGGTTGGCAAATCTTCCTCCATCCCATTGTTTTGAGTCTCTGTATATCCTTGCATGTGAGATGGGTCTGGATGCAGCTTACCGATGGATTTTTTAGAATGGCTGATACTGGTTGTTCCTTTCTATATATAGTGCTTCTTTCCGAAGCTCTTATAAAGCAGGCCTGGTGGCAATGAAATCTCTGAGTACTTGCTTGTTGGTAAAAAATTTTATTTTTCCTTCACTTATGAAACTTAGTTTGGCTGGATATGAAATTCTGGGTTGAAAGTTCTTTTCTTTAAGGATGTTGAATATTGGCCCCCACTCTTCTGGATTGTAGGGTTTCTGCTGAGAGATCTGCTGTGAGTCTGATAGGCTTCCCCTTGTGGGTAACCTGACCTTTCTCTCTGGCTGCCCTTAGTATTTTCTCCTTCGTTTCAACCCTGGTGAATCTAATGATTATGTGCCTTGGGGTTGCTCTTTTTGAGGAATATCTTTGTGGTGTTCTCTGTATTACCTGAAGTTGAGTATTGTCCTGCCTTGCTAGGTTAGGAAAGTTTTCCTGGATAATATCCCGAAAAATATTTTCCAGCTTGGATTCATTCTCTTCGTCACATTCAGGTACACCTATCAAACGTAGATTAGGTCTTTTCACATAGTGCCATATTTCTTGGAGACTTTGCTCATTCCTTTTTACTCTTGTTTCTCTAATCTTGTCTTCTCGTTTTATTTCATTAAGTTGGTCTTCAACCTCTGAAATCCTTTCTTCTGCTTGATCAATTCGACTGTTTAGACGTGTGCATACTTCGCGAAGTTCTTGTATTGTGTTTTTCAGCTCCATTAATTCACTTATATTCCTTTCTAAATTGTCCATTCTTGTTAAAAGTTCGTCAAACCTTTTTTAAAGGTTCTTAGTTTCCTTGCATTGGGCTAGAACATGTTCTTTTAGCTCACAGAAGTTTCTCATCATCCACCTTCTGAAGCCTGATTCCGTTGATTCCTCCTCACATTCATTCTCTATCAGGCCTTGTTCAATTGGTGATGAGGAATTGCAATCCTCTGTAGGAGGAAAGGCATTCTGATTTCGAGTGTTTTCAGCCTTTTTGCGCTGGTTTCTTCCCATCTTTGTGGATTTATCCACCTGTTGTCTGTGTAATTGCTGACTTCAGATTAGGTCTCTGAGTGGACGCCAAGCTTGTTGGTGGTAAAGTTTTTTCTGTTTCTTAGTTTTCCTTTGGCGGACGCCCCTCCCCCACAGAGCTGGACCTTCCCGGGTTCAGCTGTACTTGCTGTGAAACTCTCAATCCTCAGCAGTTCCAACTGCTGTTTTTTGTGTGTGTGTAGTGGGGGACCAGCCTTCCCCTGCGGCGACCCACTATGCCAGCTGAAACAGCGGCGTTAAGATTCGTGGCGCTTTTCTGCCCGGGAATCTCCCGGTCTGGTTCCCACTTCAGTCCAGTTTTCAATCAGCTGAATGGGAGACTGCCTTCTCGGAGCTCCAAACGCCAACTAAAAGGGCACTCAGTCCCGTATACTCCGGAGTGCGAACCGCCGAGCCGGGGCGCTTGCAAAACGGCCGCACCGGCCAAAAGAGTCGTGCTGGCGACCTGTGGGGCTCCTCTGGCAAGAATCTCTTGGTCCGCGGGCAATAAAAATTCGTCTGAAAATGTGGCATCCACTCACTCTCTGCGCTTTCAGTGGGAGCTACAATCCTGAGCTGCTGCTAATCGACCATCTTGGATCTCTCTCAAAAAATCAATTTTTTCAAAATGGGCAAAGGACTTGATAGAAGACAGAGCTGAGATTCTACTTGGGTTGGTGGCTAGAGGTAAAGAATCAAAAATGTTTCCTTAGAGGAAATTACTGCTCAGAGTGTAAATGATGGTGTGGCTTCTCCTGAACAGGATCCAAACAGCCAGAATTTTCTGGTCATGTGTTTCCAGTGCTGTCCAAGGGGAAGGCATCCTGCCCAGCAAACAAAACTTTTCAAATTTCTTATTGGTTATGTTCTTTTGGTCGAGGTGGTTGCCTCATCATGTGTAGATACCATCTTTTAAGATTTTAGATAAATAGAGATAGATTTTAGAGACAGATATATAGAGAGATATAGAGATAAATTTATTTATATCTCTCTATACATAAATCTCTATATATCTATAGAGATATACAGAGAAACTTCTCCAAATTTGTAGCCATCATGGGAAGAAAATTTAAAATTAAAGTATTGACTTAATGTTGTTTGAAAGAGTCTTCAGGCAAAAAGGAACAGATTAACTAAAAATATAATTGACATGAATAGCCACCCACAGGAGGTCTTTGGTCATATATCCTTAGATTTATCGAAAGCAATAAGAAAGCAATCTCTATCTATATATTGAATGCAATAGATCTTTATCTAAATAAGAAAAATACTATGACTCCAATAACATATAGACTTTTAAAGAACATAGGTAATTTACAAGAGAAAATAAAACATGTTAATCAACACTTGAAAAAAAAATCAGTCTCAGCAGAATCCATACATTTTGGGGCCTTCATCCAGTCCTGAATGGTCCCTTGCTCTGACTTACCACACTGTAATGGGGGGAAGAGAGTTCTGCACTAAAAAGGATGCTGGGGCCTGAGGAAGCAGGGCCTCTGTCTCCTCCGTGTCTATTTCTTCAGAACTGTGAGAGTAGGGGTCCTCTGCCTCCATTTGATACATCCTCAGCTTTGCATGCAGCAGTTTCACATTCTTGCAAAGTTTCTGAAAAAAAAAAAGAGCAATCAAGTACCTTAAAAAAATTCTAAATGTCTCCAAGTCTTTCTATAGGTAATGAGAGTGCTTTTCCTCTGGATCACCTCAGAGACCTACATTAGAAATCACACAGAGGTCCCAGGAAAAGATCACTGGCAGGTGCATCTTGCATGGAAGGAGACTTACGCATTCACAGTGTAAGGTAGCACCACAGTAGAAAACTAAACAAAATCCACATGCTAATCTTTAACCACTAGATTATTAATGTGGAAAGACATCCTTGTACCGAATTCCTCTACTCAATTCGTTCATCTGTGCAAAGCATATTTATTGGGTGAGTACTGCTACCAGCTTCTAAGATACAGTGTTAACAAAATAGACAAAGAATGCAATCTATTACAGGGGCTGTGGGCAAGTGATAAACACTAAACACATACATACATTCTATATTACATGTTAAGATGCATGCTAAAGAGAAAACAAATAGGGTGTGGGATCAGAGAGTGGCTGAGGTTTGGTGATGGGGTCATCTACTCGAGATAGGTCGGATGAGTCAGCCTCAGAGCAGCTGACATTCATTCTTGAATGGAGATACACATGAAAAATGATACATTTATTCTTTCGTTGTTTCATTCACCCAGTCACATTTACCTCAATGTCTAAGATCTTGTGGGAGGAGTCCAAAGATGAAGTTATTTTTTGAGGTAATGGAAATTAGGAGACGTCTCGATGAAGAGATGACCTGTGAGCTGAGCCTTGAAGAATGGGTAATGTGTAGACATGAAGGGCAAGCATCAGATAGTGGGGTGAGAAGTAGCACAGGGGTATGAGAGCTTGGGAGTACACTGGAACTGCAAATGTTCTGTTCACCCAAGCAGAAGTCTAGAGGGGAGGATGAAGGCTGTAGGACTAGAAACCATCATTCTCAGCAAACTAACACAGGAACAGAAAACCAAACACCACGTGTTCTCATTCTTAAGTGGGAGTTGGACAATGAGAACACATGGACACAGGGAGGTGAACATCACATACTCAGGCCTGTCTGGGGTTGGGGAGCCAGGAGAGGGATAGTATTAGGAGAAATACCTAATGTAGATAAAGGGTTGATGGGTACAACAAACCGCCATGGCACGTGTGTACCGATGTAACAAACATGCATGTTCTGTACATGTATCCCAGAATTTAAAGTATAATATTAATTTTAAAAATAAATAAAAATTAAAAAAAAGAAAGAGACCAGTATGTGTTGCACCATCACTGTAGGCAAAGAAAGACCACTGTATTTAGATATAAATTATCTGATCTTACCATCGTTGGAATTGTGTAACTGAAATCTGACCTCCATTCTTTCCATCACTTTCTTCTTTAATTTATAAGTTTCATTACAGGCATTCACCTAAAAAGACATCCACAATTCTCAGTAAAGTGAAATTTATATTTTTCTGGTTTGTACAGTAAAATCTCTCTTATTCTGACAACCCTTATAAAGTGCTTCATTTAAATTTACTTTTACTCAGTAAACTTCTTCCTCTTAGAGCAAGTTCATGGTGTAATTATAAATTGCAGACTGTAAGTGGTATAACCATAGGATTAACAAGATTATTTTCAATACTTCAGAAGTATGCATTTACACAACAGCAGTAAATAAGAAATGCTTCTCTCTGCTCATTACTCCTTCCTTACTCCTTAAAAAACTTCTACCAGGACACAAATTGAAGAAACATAGTTATGTTTCCGAGAAAATATTTCTTTTAAATATTTAAAATTTTAAAATTTGTGAATGTAAGTCTTCATTATGTCATATTGAATATTCAGGCCCAACAGCTTTGCAAAAGAGCTGTCCACAAAGAGATCTGATTCTTTTTCTCTTCTCATGTCTCCTACAGGTTGCCAGGTAGAGATAACAGATGGTTTTGGCTGGTTTCTGTCAGTAAGTACAAGACACAGGCTAACAGCAAACATTCTAAGACATGAATGCCAGTTGCACGTGTGTCACAAGTAAAGAATGCCTTTAAAGATTTTAAATTAATCACACACTAAGAGACATTCAGGATACCCTGAAAAGCAGAGCTATAGCAGGAAAAAGAGTATACTGGGATTCAAGAAAAATGAATTCTAAAGATGACACTTATAGAAATTGATTTTTTTTTTTTGTTTTGAAACAAGGTCTCACTCTGTCGTCCACGCTGGAGTGCAGTGGTGTGATCATGGCTCACTGCAGCCTCTGGTGATCCTCCCACTTCAGTCGCCTGAGTAGCTTGACAACAGGCATGTGCCACCATGCCCAGCTAGTTTTTAAATTTTCTGTAGTGATGGGGTCTTTTTATTTTTTTAACTTTTATTTTAGGTTTAGGGGTACATGTGAAGGTTTATTACATAGGTAAAATTATGTCATGGGGGTTTGCTATACAGATTATTTTATCACCCAGGAATTAAGCCCAGTGATCAACAGTTATTCTTTCTGCTCCTCTCCCTCCTCCCACCCTCTACCCTCAAATAGACCCCAGTCTGTTTCCTTCTTTATGTTCATAAGTTCTCATCATTTGGCTCCCACTTATAAAGGAGAAAATGTGGTATTTGATTTTCTGTTCTTGAGTTAGTTTGCTGAGGATAATGACCTCCAGCTCCATCCATGTTCCCACAAAAGACATGATTTCATTCTTTTTTATGGATGTACAGTATTCCATGGTGTATATGTATCACATTTTCTTTATCCAATCTGTCATAGATAGGATTTTAGATTGATTCTGTATCTTAACTATTGTGAATAGTGCCGCAATGAACATTCCTGTTCATGTGTCTTTAGGATAGAATGATTTATATTCCTCTGGGTATATACACAATATTGGGATTGCTGGGTCGAACGGTAGTTCTGCTTTTAGCTCTTCGAAGAATAACTGCACTGCTTTCCACAATGGTTGAACTTACACTCCCACCAACAATGTCTAAGTGTTCCCTTTTCTCCACAACCTCACCAACATCTGTTATTTTTGGACTTTTTAATAATAGTCATTCTGACCAGTGTGTGAGATGATATCTCATTGTGGTTTTGATTTGCATTTCTCTAATAATCAGTGATTTTTTTTTTTTTTTCATGTTTCTTGGCCATATGTATGTCTTCTTTGGAAAAGTGAAGACAGGGTTTCATCATGTTGCCCAGGCTGGTCTTGAACTCCTGGGCTCAAACAACTCGCCTTGGCCTCCCAAAGTGCTAGGATTATAGACGTGAGCCACCATGCCCAGCCTCAGAAATAGATGCTTAAAGAAGTACTTGCAAGAGCAATCAAAGGCATGGAGTTTTGAGGCATAGTTTGTAATGGTAAACATTGATCATAAAGCCCCAAATATCCAATAAAATAAAATTTATAAATTCAAATATCAAGCCCTGCATTATATTGGAGTGAAAAAAAGTAAAATGACATCTACTAGCAGAGAAAATTGTTGAAGAAAAAATGCTAAGTGCTGAAGCAGTTGCAAAACAATATGTGTAATATGATCCCATCAAAACAAAAATGTGTAAATATATGTATGAAAAATTGGAAGAATATAAATATATTATCATGTTCACTGTGTTTGTCTTTAAGGGGGGAGGATTAGTTTTCATTTTTATATGAAATCATTTCATAATATTTTGTTAAAATAAGCATTGCATCTGGAAATACGGGCAAACCACTTCATCTCTTTGAGTCACACTTTTCTTTTCTGAAAATGAGGGTACAGACTAAACGACAGTTAGTTCCCTTCTGAGTCTAAAATTCTGAGTATATCTTTCATTGAATTTTAGATTCCATTCCCTGAAATTCTCTAAATCTGAGATTTCTTTGAAGCACTGTTTTCTTCCTTAATTGTAAAACCATTTTGTCACTACCTTGTCAAATTTGTTATCCAATTCTTCTAATTGCTTTCTACATTTTCATGATCTCCCATTTTAAAAAGTGAGTATAAAACAAATGTTGGCACCAGGTGTGGTGGCTCGTGCCGGTAATCCCAGCACTTTGGGAAGCTGAGTCAGGAGAATGCTTGAATCCAGGAGTTTAAGACCAGCCTGGGCAACATAGTGAGACCCCCTACCTCCACAAAAAATTAAAAATTAGTTGGGCAGGGTGGCACACATCTGTAGTCCTATCTACTTGGAAACCTAAGGTGGGAGGATTGCTTGAGCCTGGGTGTTAAGACCAGCCTGGGCTGATGACATGGTAAAAACCCACATCATCTAAAAAAAAAAAAAAAAAAAAAAAAAAAAAAAAAAAAAAAAAAAAAAAAAAAACAAAGAAAAAAGAAAAGAAAAGAAAAATAAAAAAAGAAAAATTAGCTGGATGCGGTGGTGTGTGCCTGTAGTCTCAGATACTCACGAGGCTAAGGTGGGAGGATCACCTCCTGAACTCAGGAGGTAAAGGCTTCAGTGAGCCATGATGGTGCTACTGCACTCTAGCCTGGGTGACAGAGTGAGACCCTGTCTCCAAAGAAAAAGAAAGTCATATGAATGATATGTGGAATTTAAGGAAAACAAATGATTTTTAGGAGAAAGGTCATTTAAGATAGAAAATAAAGTTTGAGATTTAATAGAAGCTGGATTTTTTTCCTTTCGTAACTATCCTGGGTACCAATCTCTAAAATCAACATTAATTAAATCAACAAAATATTACTGACCACATCCTATGTAAGTGGCCACTGAGCTAGGCATTATGCTAGCTGGAGACAAGTAACAAGAATATTTATCCTCAAGTAGCTTATAGGTACTTAGAGGATGTACAGTATACCTATTTTTTTTAACACATTTATTCATCACCAATCCCTGAAGTGGGTGGTTTAATTATTTAGAGAGGAGCTGTGCTGTGACAATCACTTTTTATTTGGTATCCTAGTTTATTTACAGAGTAAACATCTTCATATAGCCCTTTTCAAAGATAACTGGGACAAGGTCAGTCTCTGAATGAAAGTCCAGAAATTCACATGGAGATTTTAAAAAGTTTCATGGCTTGGGGATTCAACATTAGGCCAAATAACACCCAAAGGCTACCTCAAAGTCCTCTCTGTAGCTTGAAGTTCTTTCAAATACTTTTGTTTCTGTTCTGCTTTAAAAAATAATTTTACCAATTTTTCCTCTTCCCCTTTCATGCCTTTCTTAGCTATTCCACTTCTTTATGGCGAATAAGTGAGCCAATACATGTGAGACTTTTAATTTTATTAACTTATTTCTCCTTTAATTTTCTCACTTTATCTGCTGTTCCTGTATCTATTTCTAACAATCTTCACTTTCTCCTTCACCAGAGTAAACCTACAGCCATTTCTACTAACTTTGCTTATGCAACAATTGTATTTACATACTTATTTTGTTGTTTTTGTTTTTTATTGGTTTTTTGTTTTTTATTGGTTTTGTTTTTTATTTGTTTGTTGAGGCAGGGTCTCACTCTGCTGCCCAGGCTGGCGTGCAGTGGCTCACTGATCACTGATCACGGCTTACTGCAGCCTTGACCTCCTGAGTCCAGGAGGTGATCCTCCCATCTCAGCCTCCTGAGCAGCTGGGAGTACAGGCATGTACCACTATGCCTGGCTGATTTTTAAATCTTTTGTAGAGATAGGGGTCTCACTATGTTGCTGTGGCTGGTCTCAAACTCCTGGCCTCAAGTGATCCCCCTCCCTTGGCCCACCAAAGTGTTGGGGTTACAGGTATGAGTCACCACACTCAGCCAACAATTTAAAGCTTCACTTTTATATATATTACTGCATTTCTTTTTATGTAGCCTTTTCCATCAGACTGCAGGCTTCTTGAAACAGAATTTGTGCCATTTTTTTGAAGACACATTTATTTAGATATAACTTACATACAGTAAAATTCACTTTTTAAAGTATATAGTTTTATGGATTTTGATAAATGCAAACTGTTGTGTAATCACCACTAAAAGAAGATACAGAATATTTCCCTCAGCCCCTAAATTTTCTTGTACCCCTTTGTCAATCCCCATCCCCCTTCCTCCACTAAACCTGGGTAACTAACTGCTAATCTATTTCCAGTTCCTACAGTTCTGACTTTTTCAGAGTTATGTAAACAGAAGCACAAAGTACGTAAGTAGTCTTCTGAATCTGGCTTCTTTCACTTAGCATAATGCATGTGAGATTCATTCATGTTGTTGGATCAATCAGAAGTTTGCTCTTTTTTATTGCTGAGTAGTATTCCATCACATACATGTAGTGCAGTTTATCCACATGGCAACTAGCAGATATTTGGATTGTTTCTAGTTTTTAAGCTTGCACCTGTTATGTTGTTGTTTTTAATGTGTATACAAAACTGTGTATCCCCAGCATACAGAATTTCCATATATGTGTGTGATGCCTTCCTCTTGCATATTATCCTAAGCCCCTCCTTCTAAAAAAAAAAATCTCACTTTCATTTATGTGTGTGTTTCTCTATCTTTCTACTCAGTCTTTTAATAGTCTTCCTTCCCTACCCCCACCTGCTACTGAAATCTACATTTTTATAATACTAACAGCTGGATTTTGGAGGAAATTTTCTAAAGCAGAATATTTCTTGGCCTTTGTCTTCTTCCCTTTTTTATAGTTTGTAATTTCCGAAGCCCAAAGATAGTGAAAAAAACTCTTTCAACTCATACAAAATGAGACTGTGACTCAAAATGTTGGACTATATCAGTTAAAAGTAATTTTCCCCCAGGCAATAGATCTGCACTGATCTGTAAATGACTTTTCATATGTAAGAGGTCCAAATAAACAATACCTTCCTACAATAAAAGAGACTTTTCTCTTTCACTGCTTCCAAAATCCACTCAATTTAAACTCTTGGGCTTGAGTTAAAATTGAAGCTGGCAATTTCAGCTAAAAGAGGTTGTTAGATACAGACTTTTTTTTTTTTTTTCAGGGACCTTTCTTCAAAGCAGAAAAACTATCTGGCAGGACTCTGAAATCTCACTTGTGTCACAAGTTGATCTCTACCTTTCAGCTCTAATATTCTATTACTAAGAAAATGGAACATTAGGCTGAGTGTGGTGGCTCATGCCTATAATCCCAGCACTTTGAAGGCCAAGGTGGGCAGACTGCTTAAGGCCAGGAGTTTGAGATCAGCCTGGATAACAAAATGAAACCCCATCTCTACTAAAATTACAAAAAGTAGCCACACGTGGTGGTGCATGCCCATAATCCCAGCTACTCAGGAGGTGGAGGCATGAGAATTGCTTGAACCCAAAAGGTGGAGATTGCAATGAGCCGAGATCGTGACATGGCACTCTAACCTGGGCAACAGAGTGAGCTGTCTCAAGAAAAAAAAAAGAAAGAAAGAAAATTGAAAATTAAACCTTTCCTTGAGAAGAGTTTGTAAGAAATGCAAGGAGATACAACATCAGGAAAACTTTGGAGATTGTGAAAACCAACACAAGAACTCTTCATGGGGTATCCAAGACAAACACAGGTAGATTCCTTGCACTCTAAGGATGCAGTTCTTGACAAATATTTATTTCCTGGATATTTTCTCTGTACTGTTAGGTGCTGATACACAAAGATTAAGAAAAACACTTCTCCATTATGGTACTCATCTTAAGGTGGCATCGAGATAGAGTTTCTTGATAACAGAGTTTCTGGGTAAAGTAGAAAAGTCTAGGCTTTTTGTGTCATTAGAGCAAAGCGGTATTACTCAGGAAAAGGGTGCTCAGAAGCAACCACCAGAGAGCACTCCTGCTTATGAGTTTTATTTCTTGTTATTGTCTATTATTTAATAGGCAATAAACAATAGGCAATAACAAGAGAAAGGGTGTAAGGTGGTAGGGGAAGAGTGACAGAAAGCCCCAGCCTCTCAGTCTTACCCAAATCTCTAGCTTACCTCAGTGTTTACCTGCTGATCAAGGTCAAGGTCCTTGTCCTCCAGCTTTTCAATTTGGCCCTTTAGGGTCAGCATGTCATTTAATAAACTGCAAACAGACCAAGGAATGGACTAAGTCCTGCAGATTAAGAAAAATCACTCAGTAGAGGGAGTAATTTTGATCTTTCAGAACTGAAACACTGTTCTCATATAAAAGGATGCTTGGGTAGTGCTTGTATTGCAATGGACAGTAAGTGAAATTCAAAAAAGTTAAAAACATTCTAAGTAATCTACATAATATTAAAGAGATATGAAGCCTAACTGGACACAGGAGCTAAAAATTAAAAGGATTAAAATGTAAGTTTATAAAATTTCTAGGAAAAACCACACAGAAAATTTGGGGAACATAGGATTAGGAAAAGAGTTCTTAGGCCTATCATCAATTGCATAATCTGTAAGAGGGAAAATTGCTAATTAAACCTCATCAGAATTAAAACCTTTGTTTGCCCAAAGATTCTGTTAAATGGATGAAAAGACAAATTACACATGGAGAAAAATGTTTGCTTAGCATACATCTGGCAAAGACCTTGTATCTACACTACATAAAAATCTCTTAAACACTTAATATTAAAAAAAAAACCTGTCCAATTAGAAAATGAGCAAAAGGCATGCATAGACATTTCACCAGGAGGCTATATAGATAGCAAATAAACACACAAAAGGACAGTCAACACCCATTAGCCATTAGAGAAATGCAGATTAGTACTACAATGTGATATCACTGCATACTTAACACAATGGGAAAAAAAAAAGAAAAGAAAAGAAGAATAGTGATATAACACCATAAGCTAGTGAGAATGTGGAAAAACTAGATCATTCATAAATTGGTAGTGGAAGTACAAAAGGTTTCAGCCACTCTGGAAAACTGTTTGGCAGTTCCTGTCAAAACTTAAAACTAACTTATCATATGACCCAGCAATTTCATCCTTGGGTAATTATCCCAGAGTAATGAAGACTTATTTCACATAATACATGCATGTTTAAAGCAGCTTTAATCATAATAGCTCCAAACTGAAAATTACACATTTGTCCTTCATTGGATGAATGGTTAAACACACTGTGCAGATTCGTATCATGGAAGACTACTCAGCAATGAAAAGGAGAGAAAGATCAACACACGCAACAATTTGGATAAACCTCAAAACCATTACGCTGAGCAAAAAAAAAAAAAAAAAAAAAAAAAGCCGATCTCGGACAAACTGCGTGATTTCACTTATGTACCATTCATGAAATAGCATAATTATAGACATGTGGAACAGATTTGTGGTTGCCAGGGGTTAGGGATGGGTGGGAGGAAATGTCTGTATAAAGAAGCAACACAAGTGAGTCTTATGCAGTGATTCAGCTGAGGATCTGATTGTCATGGTTATGCAAGACTCATAAAATTGCATTGAACTATACACACATGGATGAGTGCCTGTATAAACAGTGAAGTCTGAATAAACTCTCTGGATTGTACCAATGTCATAATCTTGTTTCTGATGGTGTACTCAAGTTGGGCAAGACGTTAATATTCAGGAATGCTGAAAATAAGGATTGCTTGTATATGTATTTTTGAAACCTCCTATGAATCTATAATTATTTCAAAATAAAAAGTTAAAAATAAAAATGGAAGTATAGGTAAAGAGGGTTATAAAAGAAAATAGAAGGAGAGTTAATAAAGAAGACTAATGTGACTAGTCTCATATTCACCTTCTAGTTTTTGGTCTACAGATCTCTGCAAACTGTAAAGCCCCCGGCCCAAATACTTTATAACATTAATTCAGAAGATATTTCTTCAGTATTTACTATGTGTCAGGTATTGTGCTGAATGCTGGTGATTATAATAGAGAATAGTATAAGCAAGGTCTTTTTCCTTTTGGAGGTAATAATGTAATGTGGATTTGCAGGCAAACAAGAAAATCCATTAAAAATTAGAATATTATTAATGTTTTAGGTACTTCTGCTTTCAATCAACATGGAGTAACAGGAATTGGATTTGGCCTCCTATTTTAAACAATTTTAAAATGGAAAGAATATATGAGACAATGGTTTTCAGATGTTGAACAATAGACAGTGCAGGATATGGGCCCCACACAAGTGAGAATGACTCTTTAGTTACTTCAGATTACTCCTGAAAAGAGTTTCTGGACTTCAAGTCAGAGAAAGGGGATTCAGGAGAAGGCTGGTGGTCTCCATGAGTTGATACAATGAAGTTAAAAGTTCAGGGAGACCACAGAGATTAGATTTGCCCAGCAGAGTGCCAGAGAGGAGACAGCTGCACAGAGAATAAGCTCCAGAGATCTTCCCACTTGAGAAAGTCCCACTTGGTCCTTCAGCTGAGACACTAATTAGCACACAAGTGTTATTAAACTGCTTGAAATGGGAGGGAAATCATAGCAGATTGAAGTGGGCAGAAAAATCTCTAAAGATCAAACAGTGATAAGGATAATTGCCAGAGTGGAAAACTTGTAATACACAAGTTATCAGGTACAATACTCAGATGGTATTGTTTCAGTAGTAGAGTCATAATAGTCCTAGACTAAAGGCTACTTTGGTTCTGCCTTACAACAATGAAAGGCAAGCCTCAAAAGGGTCAAACTACTTCTAAATAACTGTCTTCCAGAATAAAGCTCAAAATTTAAGTGTACACACAAATATCTCAAGAATACTCAAAACCAAATGAGGTACAATTCACAATGTCTGGCATTCAATAAAGAATTACTAGACATGCAAAGAAGTAGGAAGCTAAAATCTATAAGAAGCTTTAAAAAGGCTGGGTGCATTGGTTGACACCTATAATCCCAGCACTTTGGGAGGCCGAGGTGGGTTGATTACCTGAGGTCAGGAGTTTGAGACCAGCCTAGCCAACATGGTGAAACCCCATCTCTACTAAAAATACAAAAAAATTAGCCAGTGTGGTGACATGCACCTGTAAACCCAGCTAGTTGGGAGGCCAAGGAAGGAGAAATGCTTGAACTCAGGAAGCGGAGGTTGCAGTGAGTGAAGATTGCACCACTACACTCTAGCCTGGGTGACAGAGTGAGACTCTATCTCAAAAAAAGAAAAAAAAAAAACTTAAAAAAAATAGAGACAGTATTAGCAATGATCAGATGATAGAATTATTGATAGATTATTGGTGCCCACCCACCAATAAGCCAAGGCACTCACCCAACTAATGCTATAAATACAGCTTTAGGAAAAACCAATCTTTCCCTATGAATGCCAATGCATAAATTGGAAGAAGTGAGTATTACAGCAGACATACATCAATGTAAGAACCAAAGAAACATGAAAAAGCAAGGAAATATGGCATCTCCAAATGACTGAAATAACATCCAAATGAAACATCCAGTAACATCCAAATGAAAAGGAAGTCTATGAAATGCCTAAAGAAGAATTGAAAATATTGATATTAAATAAAGTCAGTGAGCTATAAGAGAACACAGTTAAGCAATACAAAGAAGTCAAGAAAACAATTCATGATCTGAATCAAACAAATTCTGAGACCAAATAATTCAATAAATGAAATAAAAATACAGTAAAGAGCTTCAATAATAGACTAGATCAAACAGAAGAAAACATTTTTAAACTTTGAAGACAGTTTTTTTGAAATAACTAAGTCAGAAAAAAAAAAAAGAATAAAGAATAAAAAAGAAAAAAGAAAGCCCTACCTGACATATGGGACACCATAAGGAAACCAAATATTTGGATATTAGAAGTTCCAGAAGGAGAAGTGGGCAAAGTCAGGAAAAAATACAATTTAACAAAATAATAGCTAAAACTTCCAAAGTCTTGCAAGAGATAAAGACATTCAAATACAGAAAACCAAAAGAACCCCAAATAGATTCATATCAAAAAAAGTATTCTCCAAGGCTCATGACAGGCAAACTGTCAAAGTCAAAAAGAGAGAATTCTAAAAACAGCAAAAGTCACATATGAGGGAATACTCATTAGACTAACAGATTTCTCAGCAGAAACCTTATAGGCAAGGAGAGAATGGGATGATATATTCAAAGCGCTGAGAGGAAAAAAAATGACAGCCAAAAATACTATACCCAGCAAAACTATCTTTCAAAAAATGAAAGAGAAATAAAGTTGTTTCCAGACCAGCAAAAACTGAGATAATTCATTACCACAAGAAATGTTTAAAGAAATCCTATATCTGGCAGTGAAAGAACAAAATCTACAATCGTGAAAACTCACAAAAGTATAAAATTCACTGACAGAATAGATATACAAATGAGAATGGGAAAAAAGTCAAAGATTACCACTACAGAAAACCATCAAACTGTAATCATAAACAATAAGGGAAATAAATAAAGATATACAAAACAACCAGAAAACAATTAACAAAATGACAGGAATAAGTCCTTACTTATCAATAATAATCTTGAATATAAATGGATTAAATTCTCCATTTAAAAGATACAGAGTGCTGAATGGATTTTTTTTAAAGGACCCAATTTTATGCTGCCTAAAAGAAACTCACTTCACTGTAAAGACACATACAGACTGAAAATGGAGAAATGGATAAAATATTTCATGCAAATGAAAATCAAAAGCAAGGAGTGGCTATGCTAAGAACAGACTTTAAGTCAAAAACGGTAAAAAGAGACAAAGAAGGGTATCATATAAAGCAAGCAGGAGTGGCTATGCTTAGAACAGACTTTAACTCAAAAACTGTAAAAAGAGACAAAAAAAGTATTATACAATGATGAACAATCTAACAAGAGGATACAATCATTCTAAATATATATGCATCCAACACTGGAGGACCCAGATATACAAAGCAAATATTACTAGATCTAAAGGGAGAAACAGACTTCAATACAATAACAGTTGGGGACTTTAATGCTAGACTCACAGCATTGGACACATCATCTATGCAAACAATTAACAAAGAAACATTGGCTTTAAACTGCACTTTGGACTAAATGGATCTAACAGACATTTACAGAACATTTACTGCAATGGCTGCAGAATATACATTCTTCTCATCAGCATATAGAACGTTCTCAGTGATAGACCATATATTAGGCCACAATACAAGTCCCGACAAATTTTAAAACATCAAAATCATATTAAGCATCTTCTCAGCCCACTCTGGAATAAAACTAGAAATCAATATCAAGAGGAACTTTGGAAACTATAGAAATGTATGAAAATTAAACAACATGCTCCTGAATGACCACTGGGTCATTCAGGAAGAAATAAGGGAGGAAATTAAAATTGCTTGATACAAATGAAAACACACACCTACCAAAACTTATCAGAGACAGCAAAAGCCAGACTAAGAGGGAAGCTTACAGCAATAAACATCTACATCAAAAAAGCAGAAAGATTTCAAATAAATAATCCAACTATGCACCTCAAGGAACTAGAAAAGCAAGAACACACCAACCTATAAATAACAAGTAACCCAGCAATCCACTTTTCAAAATGGGAAAAAAACAGAATTTCATCCAAGAAGATATACCTATGGCAAATAAGCACATAAAAAGGTGTTCAATATCACTAGTTATTAGCTAAATGCAAATTGAAATGCATTTAAATGGTTGCAGTAAAAAAATAAGCTGATAATATCAAGTGCTAGTGAGGATGTAGAGCAACTGAACTCTCATACACTGTTTGAAAGCCATTTTAAAACCATTCGGTGGTTTCTTAAAACTACAAATAATACACTTATGGTACAACCCAGCATTCCCATTCTTGATTGTTTACCCAAGAAAAATTAAAATATATGTTCACACAAAATCCTATACATGAATGTTTATGGAATCTTTATTTATAACTGCCCAAAATCCTACATGTTCTTACATTAGTGGATGGATAAAATATGGTATATTTATATAATGGAAAACTATCTAGCAATAAAAAGAATCAAACTACTGATACATGCAACAGCATGGATAACACTCAAATGTATTATACCAAGAGAAGGAAAGTAGACTCAAAGACTACATGCTGTATGACTCCATTTATGTGACATTTTGGAGAAGGCAAAACTATAGGGATAGAGAACAGATCAGAAGTTGCTAGCAGCTTGACCTGGGGAGTGTGGTTAACTATAGTAGAGCATGAGGGATTTGCAGTGAAAAAGTGTTCTATATCTTCACTGCAGTGATGGCACAACTGTATGCATTTTTCAAAACTTGCAGACCTGTATGCTAAAAAATATAACTTTATGTAAATTATATCTTATTTTTTAAAATGTAATTTATGGTGCTGAATCAATAAAACCACAGAATTTTTTTTTTAAAGAATATTATAAATGCTTTGGAAGGTTTTTAAAAAAAGCCCATTTTGGATAGGATGGTCAAAAGAAGATCTCCGTAAAGAGAGGTTTAACTGAAAGATGAGGAAACAACTAGGAGAGGAGTAGCCCTGCTGTAGGAAATAGTTTGGATGTGGTAGGAAAGTTCAGAAGGCCAGAGATATTTATTTCCAAGAGTAGCTTCCATTCATTAATAGTTACACATCAAGTCTTGTGTTAAGTTCTTTACATACAGAATTTTACTGACTCCCCACAATAAATCAATGAAGTACCTGTTATTAGTTCCCTTTTACAGAAGAAGAAAATTGAGGCTTTCAAAAGGTTGGTTAATTTATCCCAAAAATGTCAGTATCAGGAATCAAACCTGGGTCTCTTTGGCTCCAAAGCTCATTCTCTTTATACTAGTGTCTAGGTAAATAACAATTTATTTTATCCCTTTTTTTAAATCTTAAAATTTTTCATTTAAATTCAGAGACACACTAGCAAATATACTTTCCATTTTTTTTCTATGACATGCTGGCTGGCTTAGACAATATTGAATAACCCCTTAAGGATGACTGGAGACCTAAAGGCCTTCCTTTGATACTAGTAACACAGACTCAAAGAAACAACATAGAAGAGAGATCTTCTAGGGATGAGAGAACAAAGATACAGATAACTTGGATTTAATTTTTGAGATTTTGACATTGGCTTCCAATCATAAGATTTCTTATCCTAAAGATTTAATCATCTTAAGCCCAAAGTTTCTTAAGTTTTTAAAGCAATGAAATTTTCTACTATTTTATGACCAACACCCAATACCCTACAATTACCTTTTCACTGTGTTTTCTATTTCATGTATTTTTTTAACAATATTGTCAATTTTCTCCATTCCGTTTATGTAATCAGCTCCAAGGTCTTTCACTTGGAGATTTATCTTTGCATTCCAGTAGTTTAACTTGAGGAGCATGTCCTTTAGACACCTGCAGAAATATTATGATGATCAGTTTCAAAGAAGAAAATGGGAAACAACTCACATAGCCTGAAACACTCTTCCTTTGCATAGAGAGTTGATCTGTTTAGTGATCCTTGGCCAGGTGGATATACAGGCCTCAAGAAAAGAAGTTTGGGCATTTATTTGATATCCTCTTTAACAGATCTTTAAAAGACTTGATGAAACAAAGCATATTTTATGTTTAATAAAAAAGATATATTTTAAATTTCCCTGTGTGGAATGAATGTTAAATATTGATATTAAGATAGTGGTTACATCATGGTGGGGGAGGAGAGGTATACAAAAGGGAAAAGACCCAAGGGCTTTACAACATACTCTTAATGATAGTTATAGTTTTCCTATCTAGAAAATTATCTGAGAAGGTTGAAATATATATTAATTTCAGGCTTCAAAGAAGAGTTTGCTCTTTCTTTTTTCCCCGTGCTCTGTCTATATCCCTAAAATGTCTTTACTCCACCTTATTGCTAGATCATGTAGGTAGTTACCCATGCACAGGAGTGCTTTATGGTTCAAGACATGTATGAATTTTAAATCTTCCAGACTTTCCCTAGGTTCTCTGCTTAAATTCCATTGTCCCCTCCACGCATTATTAAATGCTCTCCCTTGCATGTGTCAAACCTTACAACTCAAGGATGTTCGTCTTTGAAAACTGCAGAGATGTAGATGCTTGAGAGTCCTCATCAATATCTGTTCCTTGCTCATCCTGTTCACTCAAGTCCTGGTCATGCTCAGCCTCCAGCTCCAACATATTCTGGTAAAAATTATGATGGAAAGAAAGCAGAACAAAAGGTTACTACAAGATGTGGTGGTTCTTTCAGACCTACCCAATCCCCTTTCTCTGGGGTCAAGCACACAGTCCTCTCTGACACTGGAGCCTACTGATACATTTGTAAGCTAAGCAGACATGCCCTTCTGCTCTGTCTACAGAGGAAGGCTAGGGCAAGGGCATAAAGAGAATCAGTGTCCACATGCAGAGCTCTTTTCAGTCCTGATGAGTAATTGAATTCCATCTGACCATGGACTCCAACATTCCACTCAAATTAGATGACTGTTCTGGTCTATTCAGAAAACAATCAATGTCATAAAAAAGAAAAGGTGGTGGGATTATTCTATATTAAGAGAGTCTAAAGAGGTATGAAAACCAAACATGTTGCATAGATCTTTTAGGATGCTGGTTTAAAAATTATGGCTGTAAAAGACATTTGGGGGACAATTAAAGAAATTAGAATGTTGAGAGAATTGAGATTAGTACATTCTAATTTTTCCAGATGTAATAACCGTATTTTGTAGTAAAAAGTTTTATTTTCAGAGACGCTTTTTGAAGTAAACAGGAGTGAGGTATCATGCTGTCTCTGACCTACTTTTAAATGGTTCAGAAAGTTTCATCTATTTATGTATATAAGATAAAGCCAATGTGACAAATGTGAAAGATTTTTTAATCACAGGTGTGGGAATATGGTTAACCATTGCATGCTTCTAAGTTGTCCCTTTATTTAAATTGTCTCATATCAAAGTTTTGGGGGCAAAAGCCTACTCTATTAGTTTGATCAATAAAATTTACTTTTTTGTTTCTGTATTCTTTCCCTTGTTCTGGAAAAATATCTAAGGCATATTCTTGCATTTCAAGTCTCTGCATGCAAAAATGGGCAATAATTTATCCTTGAACACTTCTTTAGTAACTATTTATAAAATATTTCTTCTGTCCTTTGAATAAGTTTGATCTGAATTTCCTGTGTTTCAGCAGAACTATTTTTTTTTTTAATTGTACTTTAGGTTCTTGGGTACATGTGCAGATCATGCAGGATTGTTGCATAGGTACACACATGGCAATGTGGTTTGCTGCCTCCATTCCCCTGTCATCTACATCTGGTATTTCTCCCCATGTTATCCCTCCCTGACCTCCCTAACAACCTACTGACCCTCCCTTGGCACCCTCCAACAGACCCCAGTGTGTGATGCTTCCCTCCCTGTGTCCATGTGTTCTCATTGTTCAACACCCAACTATGAGCGAGAACATGTGGTGTTTGATTTTCTGTTCTTGTGTCAGTTTACTGAGAATTATGGTTTCCAGATTCATCCATGTCCCTACAAAGGATGCAGACTCATCATTTTTTATGGCTGCATTGTATTCCATGGTGTATATGTGCCACATTTTCCTTGTCCAGTCTATCGTCAATGGGCATTTGCATTGGTTCCAGGTCTTTGCTATTGTAAACAGTGCCGCTATGAACATATATGTGCATACGTCTTTATAATAGAATGATTTATAAGCCTTTGGGTATATACGCAGTAATGGGATTGCTGGATCAAATGGAATTTCTATTTCTAGGTCCTTGAGGAAGTGCCATGCTGTCTTCCACAATGGTTAAACTCAGAACTATTTTTAAACTGGAAGGAGAAAAGTTTGGAGGAGGGAGAATAGATCAGTCTCTTTTTTAAATGTCTGTGTAAACTACTGGCCAAGTCAATAGAAATAACTAACATTCATGTAACTCTTTATTAATTACTTTCATGTGCATTATTTATTTTCATTCTTGTGTGGCCATTCGTGTTTAGTGACTTGCCCAAGGTCATAGAGAGTTAAGTGGTGGCCCCAAACAGGAATGTCCATGTCCTAATACAGAACTAGGACCCCATACATATTATTTTATTTGGAAAAAGAGTCTTTGCAGATGTAGTTAAGAATCTTGAGATAAGATCATCTTGAATTACTTGAATGGGTTCCTAAATCCAATGACAAACATCCTAATGAGAGACAGCAGAGGAGAAGACACAGACACAGAGAAAAGATGAAGGATGTGAGGATGTGAAGATGTGAGAATGAAGACAAGAGACCAGAGTTATGTAGCCACAAGCCACTGAAGTCCTGGAAGCCCATAAGCTTGAAGAAGAAGGATTCAGAAATAGCTGAATTCTATTGGAATTCACAATCTGTGAGCAGGGGGTGATTTTACATATGGTCATGTGGTGATTTGCTCAATGGTGAGAAATATCACAGTTATTTCATAAATTCCCAAGGATAAAAATAACATATAATTCACTTTTTTTTTCCATGGGAAGGCTAGTGAGGGCCTCATGTGGTAACAGAAGCATCCACAGAAACAATGTAATCCCCTGCCTCCCTCCTAGTTTCCCTCTGAAGTTCTGCACCAATTAGGAGGAAACCCTCAGATGGTTTCTTACCACTTTAAGATACACAGTGTGAAGTTCTTCTCTTCAACCTACTGTGTCATTTAAGTGTCTCTCTTACCCATTTTCAGTGTCTACCTTGTGAAGGAAGTCAGTTTGAGGGTTTTCAGAGGTAATGTCATCCCCATCGTCTGATCTGTCTAAGATGTGGTCCATTTCGATAATTTCCTTTAGCAAACTGTAAGCCACACAATCGAAACAGAGGTTGTTATTATGCCCTTGGGCCAGAGCTTTGGCCTGCCTGACTCCTTTCTAAAGGGAGAACACTGAGAACTTTCCCAGCCCCAAGGAGCACCTGCTATCCTTGTACTGAGTTCTTTCTGTGTGAATAACACCTCACATAATATATCTCACAAAGTAGAAACAGAAGGGCTGGATAAATAATAATTGGCTGAATCCATAAAGTATTTAACAGTGAGATTCTAAATTCCAAAGTAACTGTAGCTCTGCGCATATGTATGTATAAATTAGTGTGCTAAATCAACAAATAAGTAAATTAATACCATGTTTTAAAAAGTGGAGTTTAAAAACATTATATGGTTCAAACATGGGCAGTGAGAAGTAGGTCTAAAATGACCTCTTGATCTCCACCCCTGGCTGTCTTCCCCACAATGTTTACTAGCTTCTTATTTTCAACAGAGATTCTATGCATAAATAAGCAGAGATGTTTACATATGCATGTATCTATATCTACATATAATACAGAATAGACCCTTATATATTTGGGGGCGATGTTTATATAGTCTATTCTGTGCATAAAAGTACTTTGAATTCCTTGTTTAATAACCTATTTTGGAGTCCATTTCATATTAGTGCATACAGAGCTGCTTCGTTTTTAAAATGGCTACATGGTATTCCATTGTGGGGCTGTATGATGACTTTCCAATCAGTCTTTTTATTAACAGATATAGAATGTTTCCAATCATTTGCTATCACAAACAATGCTGGAATGAATATCCTTACACATCTATATGTTGTTGTTGTGTATGTGTACAGCATATCTATTGGATAACCCTACAAGTAGAACTTCTAGGTCAATAGATATGTATATTCTAAATTTTGATAGATTTGAACCAAAGTATGCTTCAAAGAGGTTGAATCAATGTACACTCTCAGCAAAAATGGTAAGAGTGCCTGTTTCCTACTTCTGTCTAAAACCATGCGCTATTAAAGTTTTTGATCCTTGCCAATTTGGTATGTTGAAACTGGTATCTCATTTTGGTGTTAGTCTCATTTTATGTGTGAGGTTGAGTATCTTTACCTGTGTGTATAAAACTCATTTTTATTTCATTTTCTGAAGTAAGCATGTTGATAGCCTTTGCCCATTCCCTACCAGACTGTTGTTAGTAATATTTTGTTGAAGAGCCTATATGTTCTCTCTCCTATGCTTTTGAAAGGGTCACAATAACGTGTGATATGTGTCTATAAAAGTAATTCCCAGTCTATGGGACTTGAACCCTGAGGGTGGAGGTGTTGTCAGGGTTGAGAGAGTGTTGAGTCACTTCACATCCATCCTGGTTAGAAGGGGATCCTAGAACCTATAAAGATTTCTATTTTATAGAACAAATATTGCTTATATGAAAAAAAATATGAAAAACTGCCCAAAGTTTTCAAATGCATATGCTACTATCTTCAATAAATTATAAATGCATTTAAGAATATCTTTGATATCATAATAGCTTTCTTGCCATATGAGGGGTTCTTGGAAAATCCTTTAACTTAAAAATGGTTTTCTAGTTAAAAAGGTTGTTGATCATAGCTAAATTAGTATGCATTTTCAACATGTACTACAAATGTTTATATGTGTTTATACCACTGTTTGTACTCCCTCAATGCCAGAAAGTATTTTAAATAGCTTAGATCTTTAGCAGGTAAAGATAGTGAAGCCACAAAACAATCAACGTATTTTCCCCAATTCGGATTAGAATCTGGACAACTTTTTAAAATAGGTATCTGGCCAGTTTATGACTGTGGGCCTCTTTAGCTTCTCAAAAGGCCTACTACAGTAAATATTTCTGAGATAAAAATTAGATAAATTATAGGAAAGACTGCCAACCTAGACCCTGAACCTGGAAATCTCATCATTTGCATACCACTGGTTTGAGAATGTCTACAATTGGGACCCTAGAAACTGCTTCTGCATGCTCAGATTTGACTTACTCCTGCATTGCCCCTTTAGTCACACTGAGCTTTTGGAAAAAGCCATTGTTTTTCTCAGTCAACGGTTGTTCCTGGCAGTCCATCTTCATCTGCAGAGACATCTCATCATTTAGATTTGCGGGCATGAGAGCCATTTCCCTGGCACTTTTATACCCACATTATGTAAAACTAGCTATTATTTATGCTTTTACCATTAGCATTGTAACCATAACAACGTTTATAAAAGGTATAAAAGGTCACCCACATAGGATGAATGATAGCAGTACTATATTATGACCCAAATATTACCACCCTAACCCTACTCATTTATATTTTCCTAACAATCTCCACATTCATAACTTTTTATCTAAACTCAAAAGTAACTACCCTATCACTATCACATACCTGAAATAAACTTACGTGGATAATACCCATAATCCCATTAATAATGATATCCCTAGGAGGTTGACCGCCCACTAACAGGCTTTTCCCCTAAATGGGCTATCATCAAGACCTCACAAAAAACGACAATCTCATTATTCCTCTTACCATGGCTATATATAATAACCACAACAAGAGGGATTTTATGGCAGGATTGGCAACCACATCATCTTGGCTGACACCAGCCAAGTCTTCCTCAGGGCATTTGGCTTTAATTTATACCCTTCCAAACTGGCTGTTCATTGTAAGGGACCCCAAAGCAAGCTCTTAGGTTTCTCTTCTCAAGTATATATGAGAAAGTCCTGTGTGGTTATCTCCAAGAACACACTTCTGGAGAAGTGTCTAAGCTGGTAAGTGTGCATTTTGAATGCTCAAAGGAGAATACTATAGAGGAATATACAATAACCAGCCTGGAAGAATGGGAACTTCATTTTTATAACGTTTTCTGATTATATAACAATAGGCATATTGTAAAAAGTAAAAAAGGCAAAAGAAGAAAGTAAAATCATTGGTACTTCAGAGGTAACTAGAGATAACCCCAGAGATATCCAGACCTAAGCACTGTTAATATTTTAGTACATTTTATTTCTGTTTCTAAATTTGGTGTTTGTTTTATTCTTTTTCCATTGTTGAAACTAGGTTATTTCTAATTGCTCAGTAGTATAAGTAATGTAGTAATGAGTATCTTTGTTTAGTAATTTTCAATGCATGTCTAATTACTTAAGATACTTCCTTAGAGGTGGAATTACTGGGTCAAAGGGGTTTGCCCACATTTTTAAGGATTTAGACAAATATTTCCAAATTGCTTTCCTAAAGGTTTAACTAATATACATCGGCATCAGCTGTATGTAAGAACAGGAACCTTCATTCCAGTCTGATAGGCGAGTGTTCTCTGGAGAGCAGAGGAGTGAATTGCTGGAATACTTAAGTAGCATGAAAAATAACATGGAAAGGATACAGGAAAGAAGGTGGAGACGTGTGAGATACGCTCTGAGAAGCTCATAAGAAAAGCCGTAGGGAAAGGATAGATGCAAAACATAACTCCTAGTTATAGGCAGAAATCAGAAAGGTGTGTCCAGGCCAAACAGGAAGAAACCTTCTCTTCTGGATATTCAAGTGAGTGATAGCAGTAGATTGGCCTAGAACTAGAGAGGGGCCTGGCTCCCAGGACCCTGAGGGACAGAGGGGATGACAGACTCATGGGAAGAGAAGGCATTTTTCTGCAAGGGTGATTTATAACAGGGACTAGCAACCAGGAGGAAGAACCGGGGAGGAGGGAGGCCCTGGGAATCAGAGATGTTAAAACTATTTGGACACACAAGGGCTTGGTCGGTCATTCTGTGGCAGAAATGATCTTTGTTCTTGACCTGTGTAGTATAAAGGGGGCCCCTGTGAAAGAGAAGCATCAGGACAGAACTAGAACCTTTGATGACGATGGTGCCACTCTTTTTAACTTTGAATGTGACAAAGAATAAACCGTTGATCTCCCTCCGGAAGGTCACTATGGCCTGCCAATTTTATCGCAGCCCCTATCTGGACAGTTTTGTCCATTTTCTGAAGGTGTTAAGCATTACAAAGGGAATTCCAAGCTCTGAAAGGTAAACAGACACTGAGATCTGACTTGTTTACTGTTTTTCTGCTCCAAAAAATAGAATACCATAAAAGTAATAAAATTTCCTTATTTTGACAACACTCTGACATCTATCTCAATGGCTTCCCCAAGAGCGATTTCAAAGAAAATATGCTCTGTCAATTCAGGCACCTATCCAAATTCTGCCTTCATACATTCTCTCACATTTTACCTAACAATTAGAATCCTAACAGATTACAAAATGCCTTTCACATATTTTCTCATTCAGTTCTCACAACAACATGGTACAGAGGGTATTATCTCTATTTTATGCATGTAATAATGGAAACTCTCAGAGATGTTGTGATTTACTTACAGTCAGATAAAAGAAGTAAAGCCAGGACTCAGAGCTTCCATGTCCTAATAGCTACTGATAAAAAGATTTTTCCCATCTCCCACCTCCAAAGATGATCTAGACCAGGGCTCTCCAATAGAACCTTCTGTGTTGATGAAAATGTTCTCTACACTGTTCCGTACAGGAGCTACTAGCCACAAGTCTCTACTGAGCACTTGAAATGTGGCCAATGAGACTGAGGAACTGAGTTTACAGTCACATGTGCCTTGCGACTACCATATTGGACATTTCAGAATTTTCTTTTCTTTTTTTTTTCTTTTTGAGACAGAGTCTTGCTGCATTGCCAGGCTGGAGTGCAGTGGCATGATCTCGGCTCACTGTAATCTCCACCTCCTGGGTTCAAGTGATTCTCCTGCCTCAGCCTCCCTAGTAGCTGGAATTACAGCCACGTACCACTACACCCAGTTAATTTTTGTATTTTTGGTAGAGACAGAGTTTCATCATGTTGGCCAGGATGGTCTCGATCTCCTGACCTCATGATCTACCCGCCTCAGCCTCCCAAAGTACTGAGATTACAGGCATGAGCCACCACACCTGGCAGACAACTGAGAACTTTCTAGAGCAAGGATCTTCAAACTATGGCCTACAGGCAAAATTCAGTCTGCCACCTGTTTCTAGAAATGACATTTTATTGCAACATAGCCACACTCATTCCTTTACAAACTGTCTATGACTGCTTCTGCACTGCCATGAGAGAGTTGAATGGTTGCAAGGGAAATCATTTGGCATAGAAAGGCTATATGTTTACTATCATGCCCTTTATGGAAGAAGCATGCCAACCCCTGTTCTAGACTATCACCTTCTCCTACGATGTTTGGTGTTTGCTACAATCAATCAGTTGAAAGAAGTAAATAAGAGCTTAAATTTTGGAGAGTCAGCTGAGTTCAAATTCTAGCATCAACACTTCACAGCTGGGCATCATCTTATTGGATGGGGGGCCTCACTTTTTCATCTGTGGAATGGGGCTAACACTAGTAATACTAACATTATTAGAGATGTGAGGAGTAAAACTGCACTTAACATGGTATCAGGTAAATAGCAAACACTTGCTAATGTTATTGATCTATCTATTAAAATATAAGCAGTGGAAATGGGAGCAATTAGTAAGGTTTGTTTAACTTCAAATAACACAGTAATAAAAGCAATGCTTACACACATACATCACTTTCAGTTCATAGGGCACTTTCACTAAGCTGTTTTTTCTGACCCTCACAATTACCCTGTGGTTAGCCAATCATAGCAGATCTCATTACCTCTATTTTATCAGAGGAAGAAACTGAAATGCAGAGATGACCTAGGACTTGTCCAAAGGGTTATTGCTAGAAAATGGTAAAATCAGGATGGAAACCTGCAAATTCTGAAGTTTTGCAATCATCTATTATAGTTACACTACTATGTATAGTAATGCATAAAATTAATGCCCAGTATGTCTTAATGGCTTGGTAAACAGCTGTCTTACCTCACAAACAATCCATCTTTTGAAGCTAACATTTGACTAGTTACATAGTGCAAGTCCTTACTGCTCCAGTGTGTCTGCAGCCCAACAGCCTCAGCACTTCCGGGGAGTTTCTAAACATGCAGATACTAGGTCCCATCCCAGACTCACTGAACTATATAGCACTTAAAGCAGGGACAGTTTTAGCTCTGTACTTTCAAAAAGTTGTGTGCTCTACAAAGAAAAGCTACTTTTGTTGTTTCTTTTGGTCCCCAGGAGAAATGGGAGTCCTTTTCAGAGAGCATGGGAGACACATGAATCCTTTGCAGTCCTCTTGTCTGCCTCTGAGGGTGAAATGAGAGAGTATGAAGCATTTTGGGGTGTGGCCAGGCACACAGTTAGGCTCGGTGCAGAGCAGAGCTGCTGTCCTGTGGTGTGGCCCCAGTCATCATGAACCATGCCTGAAAGAATTAATCACATTTCATATGCAAACATGCTCTCTGTTTGTGCTGTTGTTTTTAATGAGAGCCTCATTGACAGTGCTTTAACCTGACAAATTGTGTTCTATGTAATAATGCGTGGGCTTGAGTAGGAGGCAGGGTTAGGGAAGAAGGAGGGAGAATGAATGTGTGAATTAGGGAAAGGTGTCTCTTCCTTTGGAGCATGGATGGGTTCCAACCCTTCACTCATCCTCTCAGCTGGGTATCTTTGTGTGGGCCACAGCCTGTGCCACATGAAGCATCAGCCCTGGTTGGGAATAGAGTCTACAGGGGAGAGGTTAGAGTTTCATCAAAGAAGCAACTCTCTTAAGTGACCTCCATTTAACTTACCTGCTGGTCTCCATTCCTTCTGCAAAACATACTACTGGCAACTACTGCTGCATGTTTTTGTTACTGTTGTCTTACAAGCCACTATAATTTGATTCCCTCCGTTTGGACTGAAAGCATACCAAGAGCCAATTGCATGAATTCCTAAAGTTGTTTGGACCAATTAAATTTGTTATTGTAATTGAGTAATTTAATTGTTACAAAAATGACATATGAGTGAGAAAAAATAGATGACTAACATTCACTGAGTACTTACTGTGTGTTATGTACTTTTCTAAGTACCTGACATCTCATCTCTTACAACTGCTATGTATATAAAAGTAGAATGTTTTGGAAAAAAAATTGGTAACAGTGAGTGCTACAGAAGTCACTAATGAATTAGTTATAAACAAGATAGAGTAAAAGAAGTTGGAGGAAAAATAAAAATCTTAGGGGGATCCTGCACCCATGTTACTCAGCAAATATCTCTAAGCTCTTAATCCACTTGGAAAAAAGCAAAATTAGAAATCAGAGTCAATATGTTATTTATGCAAGGAAGGCTTTGGGAAATTAATCTGTAGTTCTATCCCTAGAGGAAAGACCTCCAATCTACATTACAATATCAGTGAAAAAAAAACACACATTTATGTTTTATATTAAAATTAATCCCAGGTTTACTTAGGAACTCCTAAGTTAATCAAGCCTTTCCAAGAGCTTCAGGCTGAAAGTCAAGATCCCTCAGGTTAGACCCAATGTTAAAATTTTAACTGGGCAAATTCTCATTAGAGACAAGGGGCCAAAGACTGTGCTGATGGAATCTAATGTCTTTTAATGTTGACTTCAATCCAGTAAGGCCTTTGTTAAGCCATTTAGCTGTAAACTTGGGCCTTGGGAAGGCAGTGCACCGTCTGAAACTAGAGGACAGCAGATTTGGATTTGATTTCCAGCCCTCCGACAGTTAGTCAGCCACTCACTTTCAAGCCTTAGGTGAGTCACTTTCCATCTCTGTTTCTCGATTTTTGTACAGGGATTTATGTGGGCCTTAAGGCCCACTGGGAAACAATCTCTTTTTCAGCTCAGTGCCTGGTTTGTTGAGTATACTTGTCAATCTGGACTTTAATACACCTATGATTTTGGATTAACTCTATTACCTCTGCTAGAAATTAACACAGAAAATTCACAGTTGATTGACAAGAGTGAGAATCAGTTCTAAAGAATTACAATATAACTGAATCCTTTATTACTCAAAGAATGCTCAAGTGGACACAGATCACTCATTCCAACTTCATCAACTATAGCACTTAAAGGGAGACAGCTTTTTCAAAATACAGAGCTAAAACTGTCCCTGCTTTAAGTGCTATAGTTTAAAGGAAAGAACTACAGTTGATTTTACAGGGATTTATGTGGACCTGTACAAATAGAGGGCTTATATTTTGTATAAAAGACTATTTTGTGAGTGTGTTTATCTTTTTTTAACAGAGTACAAATTGAGGGTGTATATTTTTTATAACACAGTACAAATAGAGGATGTATATAATTTATAACAGAGTATAATATAGGGTTTATATTTTTTTCTAAAAGACAACTTGGTGAGTGTGTATGTTTTGTATAACAGAGAAATAATAGATGGTGTATATGTTTATAACAGAGTACAAATAGAGGTTGTATATTTTTTATAACAGAGTACAAATAAAGAGTGCATATTTTTATAACAGAATACAAAGTGAGGGTGTATATTTTTTATAATATGATACAAATAGTGGGATTATATTTTATATAAAAGACTAAATTTGAGTGTGTATATTTTATATAACAGAGTAGAAATAGAGGGAGCATATTTTTTAAAACAGAGTACAATTAGAGGGTTTATGTACCTTATAACAGAGTAAAGGTAGAGGGTTCATATTTTTTATAAAAGACAAATTTGTGAATATGTATTTTTTTATAACAGGTTACAAATAGAGGGTATATATTTTTATAACAGTACAAATAGAGGGTTTATATTTTTTACAAAAGATTATTTGGCTAGAGTGTATATTTGTTATACCAGAGTAAAAACAGAGGGAATATATTTTTTATAACAGAGTACATATAGAGGGTGTATATGCTTCATAACAGAGTACATTTAGAGAGTTTATATTTTTTTATAAAATCTATTTTGTGAGGGTGTATACTTTTTATAACAGAGTACAAATAGAGGGTGCATATTTTTTATAACAGAGTACAACAGAGGGTTTATATTTTTGATAACACATTTCAAATAGAGGGTGTATATATTTTATAACAGAGTACAATATAGGGTTTATATTTTTGTAAAAGACTATTTGGTGAGTGTGTATATATTTATAACAGATTACAGATAGAGGGTGTATATTTTTTATAACAGGGTACAAATAAGGAGTTTATATTTTTCCTAACAGAGTACAAATAGAGGGTATGTATTTTTTATAACAGAGTACAAATAGAGGGTGTATATTTTTATAACAGAGTACAAACAGAGGATGAATATATTTTATAACAGAATACAAATAGAGGGTTTATATTTTTTATAAAAGACAATTTTGTGATTGTGTATATTTTTTATATAAGAGTACAAATAGAGAGTGTATCTTTTTATAACAGTACAAACAGAGGGTGTATATTTTTTATAACAGAGTACATATAAAGGAATTATATTTTTTATAACAGAGTTCAGGTAGAGGGTTTATATTTTTTATAAAAGAAAATTTTGTGAATGTGTATATTTTGTATAACAGAGTACAAATAGAGGGTGTATATTTTTTACAACAGTACAAATATTTATATTTTTTATAAAAGTCTATTTTGTGAAGGTGCATATTTTTAATAAGAGTAAAAATAGAGTATTTTTTTTATAACAGAGTACATATAGAGGGTGTATATCCTTTATAACAGAATACAAATGGAGGTTTTATATTTTTTATAAAATCTATTTTGTGAGTGTGTATAAATTTTATAACAGGGTACAAATAGAGGGTGTATATACTTTATAACAGTACAGTATAGGGTTTATATTTTTTGTAAAATACTATTTGGTGAGTGTGTATGATTTTTATAACAGAATACAAACAGAGGGTGTATATTTTTTTACAACAGAATACAAATACATTATGTATACAATTCATAGCAGAATAAATTTGAGGGTGTATAATTTTATAAAAGACTATTCAGTGAGTTTGTACATTTTTTATAACTGACTACAATAGAGGGTGTATATTTTATATAACAGACTACAGAGGGTCTACATTTTTTATAACAGAGTACAAATAGAGGGTGTGGAATTTTTATAACAGAGTACAAAGAGAGGGTGTATATTTTTTTATAAAATCTATTTTGTGAGTGTGTATAATTTTTATAACAGAATACAAATAGTGAGTGTATATTTTTTAAAACAGAGTACAAAGGGAGGGTTTATGTATTTCATAAAAGATTACTTTGTGAGAGTGTATATTTCTTAGAGTACAAATAAATGCTGTATATTTTAAAACAGAGTGCAAATATAAGGTGTATATTTTTTATAACAGAGTACAAATAGAGTGTGTATATTTTTATAACAGATTTGAAATAAACGGTGTATATTTTCTATAACACAGTATAAATAGGGGGTGTATATTTTTATAACAGAGTACAAATAGAGGGTGCATATTTTATAAAACATGGTACAAATAGAGGGTTTATATTCTTTATAACAGAGTACAGGAAGAGGGTTCATATTTTTTTTATAAAAGATCACTTTGTGAATGTGTATATTTTTTATGACAGAGTAGAAATAGAGGGTGTATATATTTTATAACAGTAGAAATAGAGTTTTTATATTTTTTATAAAAGACTATTTTGTGAGGGTGTATATTTTTTATACCAGAGTAAAAATAGAGGGAATATATTTTTGGTAACAGAGTACAAATAGAGGGTTTATATTTTTTATGAAATCTATTTTGTGAGTGTGTATAACTTTTTTTACAGAGTACAAATAGAGGGTGTATATTTTTATAACAGGGTACAATAGAGGGTGTATATATTTTATAAAACAGTACAAACAGAGGGAGAATATATTTTATAACAGAGTACAATATAGGGTTTGTATTTTTTGTAAAAGACTTTTGTGAGTGTGTATATTTTTTATAACACAGGAAAATTAGAGGGTGCATATTTTTTAAAACAGTACAAATAGAGGGTGAATATTTTCTGTAACACAGCACAAATAGAGGGTGTATATTTACTACAACTGAGTACAAATAGAGGGTGTATATTTTGTATAACAGAGTAGAAATTGATGGTTTATATTTTTTATAACAGAGAACAAATAGAGCATGTATGTTTTTTGTAACAGAGTAAAAATAGAGGGTTTATATTTTTTTATAACAGACTATTTTGTTAGTGTGTATAGTTTTTATAACGGAGTATGAATAGAGGGTGTATATTTTTTATAACAGAGTACAAATAGAGGGTATATATTTCTTAGACTATTTTTTGGGTGTACATATTTTTTAAAACAGAGTACATATAGAAGGTGTATATTTTTAATAACAGAAATATTATACATATATTTTTAATATTCTGTCTTTAATTTTTCAAACCTTGAACCCAGTTATAAAAACGGTTTTGATGTCCTTGTCTGCGGATCCTATCCCTTGGGTCAGTTTCAGTGGATTACTTCCTCACTGTTGGTCCTGCCCTCTTTGTTCTTTCTTTGCCCAGTAATTTTTTATCAGATGCCAGAGGTAACATTTACCTTGCTGGGTTCTGTATATTTTTGTATTCCTTTATGTATTCTGGAGCTATTTTATGAGTTGCAGATTTTTTGGAAGCAGTGTGCTCTTTCAGATCTTGCTGTTAACATCTGTTTGGCAGAAGCAGAGCAGTGCTCAATCAAGGGCTAATGATTGCCCACCTCCAAAGTAAGGAGCCTCATTACACTCTACCCAACTGCCTTAGTCTGTTTTGCATTGCTGTAAAGGAATACCTGAGGCTGGGTAATTTATAAAGAAAGAATTTTATTTGGCTCAAAGTTCTTCAGGCTGTGCAAGCATGGCACCAGCATCTGCTGGCTCCTGGGAGGCCTCAGGGAGCTTTTACTCATGGTGGTAGGTGAAGGCAAGGTGTCCCATGGTATGAAAGGGAGCAAGAGAGACAGGAGGAGGTGCCAGGCTCTTTTAAACCACCAGCTCCCACATGAACTCAGAGAACTCACTCATCATCCTCACAAGGACAGCACCAACCATTTATGAGGAATCTGCCCAAACACCCCCCACTACAACATCGGAGGTCACATTTCCACGTGAGATTTGGAGGGACACACCAAACCATACTACCAAGGCCTTTTTAACCTGGAGGCCTTTGGTGTGGCTGCTGAGAACAGGCACTATGCCAGTTCTTCATGAGCACAGGGCACTATTACCTTCAGTCTTTTTGGTGGTTCTTTCCCTGGCCTTGGGGTCATCTCCCCACATGTACACCCTAAGCAGTATCCAGCTGTATATCTGGGAACCCTCTGTATATCTTCAAACTTCTTTCTCTGCAGATTCTTAAACCATGTCCTATGAACTCTAGCCACCTTGGTTCCCCATTTCGTCACCTTGGGAGGCCACCTGGTCTCTTTTTGGGTTTCTTTCTTCCTGTGTCACAGCTTGAGGACTGTCTCATGAGGGTGAGCAGAGGTAGTTAAAAGTCTCATTTCATTAGTGTCCATTCCTCAGGGATTACTGTTCTTCATTGCCTTACCTCTGGTGTCTTGAAAACCACTTTTCTATACATTTTGTCCCTTTTGGCTATTTTGGGTGGGAGGGTCAATCTCATCCCTGTTATTCCATTTTGACTGAAACTTGAAATTCCCCAGTTCTTCCTAACTCTCTTTTATTGAGGTCAAATTCAGATCACATAAAGGAACTGTTTAAACTGAACAACTGAATGACCTTAGTGCATTTACAGTGTTGGACAGCCACCACCTCTGTCTGGTTCCAAAACACTTCATCACTCAATGAAAACCCTCTAACCATTAAATAAGCCTTCTCCATGATTCCCTCTCCCCAGCCTCTGGCAACCCCGAATCTGCATTCAGTCTCTCTGGATTTGCATATTCTGGACATTTCATATAGAAAGAGTCATATAATATGTGACCTTTTGTGTCTGGTGTCTTTCACTTAGCATAATGTTTTTAAGTTTCATTCATTCATCAGTACTCATTCCATTTTATGGCTGAAGAATATTTCATTATGCCATATTTTGTTTATCCATTCATCTGTTGACAGCTATTTGAGTTGTTTCCATCGTTGGGCCATTGTGAGCAATGCTACAGGGAAGCCTGGTGTGTAAGTCCTTGACCACCTGTTTTCAGCTTTGGATATGTACCCACGAGTGGAATTGTTAGTCATATTCTTTATGGCTGAACCATTTTACATTCCTACCAGCAATGTATGAGTGTTGCAGGTTTTCCTTATCTTGGCAACACTTATTTCCTGCTTTTATTTATTTATTTACTTATTTTTTTTAAAATGAATAGAGCCATTTTGGTGGGTGTGAAGTAGTCTCATTGTGGGCTTGGTTTGCATTACCGTGATGATTAATGATATTGAATATCTTTTCATGTTTTTTTGGCCATTTGTATATCTTCTTTGGAGAAATGTCTGTTCAAATTCTTTGCCTGTTTTTGAGTTGGCTTGTCTTTGTTGTGGAGTTTTACTAATTCTTTTCTTAATGGTATCATGAGCAGTTTACCATGGTACAAGCCAAAAATTTTAGTACTCTTCAAATTGAATTAATTTTTAAGAGAATTTTACTAACTATTCACTTACTCATTGCATATTTAGGTTGACGGTGGATTAGCTGTTACTAATAACTTACAAAATAATTTCTGTGTCTCTTTTTCTCATGGGCTGGGTCCAGAAATATGAAAATGTTCATGGGTCTTAATCAGACTTTCTCCTAAAGGGAGTGAGTTTGCAAAGCCATCAGTGATTGTTTCAAGTGTATACTTGTGTCACTGCACATTTGATGAGGCTCATGATATTTCATAGGATGTGATTTGCTAATAAGTGTAAAATGACTCTTTGTTATTACTTTAGTTTTTTTGATTCCTAATAATGTGAGCATCTGTCTTTGAGTCCGTTTATAAGTGTCCTTGAATATGAGTGTATGAGGAAAAGCCAAGTGGGTGGCGAAGAGAAGTGGATAGGAATCTGACTTCAGCCTTTCAGCTGATCCTTGCATCTTTATTTCAGGCACCATCATGACTCCAAGTGGAGGAGATCCAATGAATTTAGGCCTCAAAATTACCACCAGCAGGATTTCCACTGAATGTCTGATCACTGCCCCCCTATGGGCTACCATGGCCAGGGACCCTCAGACCATTACCACTCTTTCCACACAGACAAACTGGGGGAGTATAAACAGTCCCTACCCTCATTGCACTCCACAGTCTCAGATCCGCGATCACTCCCTTCTCAGAAATCTCCTCATGACTCCAAGTCACCCCTGGATCATAGATCTTCTTTGGAGAGATCACTAGAACAGAAAAACAACCCAGATTATAATTGGAATGTTCAGAAAACATAAAGGACAGCTCGCAAAGGAGAGAGCAAGAGTCATCAAACACATGGATATTTTTGGTCTGATCCAACAGTAGCCAGTTATCTAGACCAGTAAGTGGAGTTTCGGACATACTGCTGCTGTCAAGTCACTGGCTGAAGGAGCACTTCAAGGAATGGGAGGCCTTTCACTGGGTCCAGCTCTGATTCAGGTCACCACTCCTGCACTCTGGCACCCCGTTCCATGTCAGCCTAGTTCTGGCCTCCCACTTTGATGGGCACTTGGAAGAAGAGCTGACTTTTTGTATGCCAGCTTCATTGGGATGTGTTTCGCAGTCAAGGAATAGGGGATCTTCAGAGTCATGAATGTTTTCTCACCAAGGTCAGTGTTCCCAGGACCTTACTGCATGGGTGGGCAGGAGCTGGTGCAGGTAGACAGCTGGGGCCTGATGGGACAGTGTGTGATTTGCCTGATTTGGTTCACCCTGACATGATGGATTCTGCTGACAGGGAGTGGGGAGTGCGGGCAGGTGGGTGGGGACAAGCATAGGACTGGAAGGGGAGCAGGTATACCCCTCAAATGCATTTTTGGGAGAAATGAGACCCTCAGCCTCATTATGTGAAACCTGTGGGCGGGGTTGGAGTGAGGAGGTAGTGAGAGGGCAGCGGCTTCCACAGTGGCTTCATCTCTGCCAACACTAATTTTCCCACACTGTCTTTGTACATTTCAGAGGTTTGGTCTCCTGAGTGGGCCTCCTTTCCCCACCATGCCGGGGAAAGGTGGTTGCTCTGGCTGACTTTTGAGTACTGTGAGTTCGACAGTGTTGACGCCAGCATGGGTATGACTTGACTGGGGAGTAGGCTGGGTGAGGGGTAGGGTGGGCTAGGGTGGGGAGTAGTGTGGCCAGGGAACTAGGATCCCTGGTAGATTTCTGATTCCTGTGGTGAGAAGGAAAACTACAGGACCTGGAGAGGACACAGAGGCAGCCCTACTGACCACTTGTTGCTGGCAATCACAAAGCTGGGAGTCCTGGTGCAGGCAGCAAACAGGCTTCTAATGTGAGGTTCAGTAGTGCCAGCATAATGGGTAAGCTTTCAGTATTGGGCTAGGTCAACCCTTTGGCTGCATTTCCTTTCCCTTTTCACAGCTTGAGGAAATTGATTGGACAGAATCACACATCATGTAGTGGGCAGATGGAAATAAGTACCCGCGGTGAACAAGTTTCTCCTGCCAGTTGGAGATCATTAAAATTGAATTCAGTTTCTCTTAGAATATGATCAGGTATAAACCTCAGTTAAACGTTCTCTGAAACAGGGAGCATCCAAAGACAGTGACTGAGCTATAGATAGTAAGAATTATACTAGAGTTGAATTGAGTCAGGTTTAGGAAGCAAGTTGATTGCATCAATTAAGCAGGCTCTTTTCAATTTACTGACATTGGGGCCTTCAGTTTTCTTTTCAGTATAGCTTGCCAGTATTGGAGTATCCAAAGATCTTTCTAGATGGAGACAGAATAACTGACTTGAACATCCAATGTGCCTGTAAATGTCCAGGCTCAGAGCTGTGAACACCATTCTGCTGGGCATGTGCAGGGTTAAACCCCCGAAGGCTCTTGTGAGGACTTCAGTGCATGCTGGGCTCCTGGGCAGCGCCATGAATGCCTTTACCAAGACATGCCGACTTGCATACCCAAATGAAGCAGATGTGGCTGTGATGTGGCGCTTGCTCCCTACCACACAGGGCATCACAGGGCTGGCCTGTGCTGTTTCCAGAGGAGGGTCTAGGTCTTGGACACTTGTGTTGAGAGCTCAGTGGACCCACCCCCTTATTGAAATCCTCACAGTTCTTGGGGTTGCTCATCCTAGACTTGTACCACACATGCCCTGAAGCAAAGCCCCGGCGACTGGATGAGCTGCCTGGCCATAGTCCTCCCATGGAGGCCTCTGTGACTGCTCAGTGGAGAGGGCAGGGCATGTGTCCCCACTCAGGCCACACAGTGAGAAGGAAACTATGGGTGGAGCCTCTTGCTGATAATACCAACTCTGGCCCATGTTTGCCTTGCCCAAGCCAAAGAGGAAGGTGAGGTTGGCTTGCCAAGCCCTTGAGCAATGGGAGCGGGGGTGGGAAGGAGATGAGCCTGTGCAGAGAGTTGGGTCATGTCCTCTGGGGATGAAAGGAGAGGCGAAGGTATCACCAGAGGCCCTGTGTTGCATCAGGTTCCCATGCTTGTCAGGGCTTCTCTCTTGAGTCACTGATAGGAGATGTGAGTTATGCCCAGAGATGTCTCATCCTGAGGAAGGAAGACCTTCTTTTCATTCACTTTCAGGACTCCTAGTGCCATATGAAGTAGCAAAGGGTCTTGGCCAGATCAGTGTTGCATTTATTCTAAAATTACAGTGTCCTCCTTAGACATCAATTGTAGGTGCTGAAGTGTGTTTGAAGAGTACATTGGGGAAAAAGGAAGCATTTCTTCATTGCCTTAATCAGTATGAATAGTATATGCTTAAATAAAAAAAGATTTTGCACAGATAAATTCTCTCACTTGTGAATGGGAGAAGCTGCCCCAGGAGTCTGTGAGTGAGGGTCGTGTTTCCTGGAACCTGGCTCTGAAAGATTTCGTTATTGGTAGAGATACCAGGGGTTGAGGAAGAAGGGAGCTAACATCCCCTAAAACCTGCACATGAACGAGGGTTGACGTGATACACTGTGGCCTAGAGAAGGCCCAGGTGAAAGTCACTGTGGTCTTTCAGAGCCAGGCAGACAGGTGCCCAGCAGATCCTGGGGCTCACTCCCCTTTCAGTCATTCCTTAGCCCTTCGAAGGAAGACCCAGACACTCTCCACTCTGTGCTGCAGACATTCTGGCCTGGTGTGTCTGAAGGTTTTCTCAGTCTTCATGGTGCAATCATGGTTTATCTAGGAAGTCACACAATGACACTGAAATCCTACAGACCAAAATCCACTTGTCAGCAGGAGCAGCAGCCCAGGATCAGCATCTTCCGGCTCCTCTGAGGGCTGCCCGCATTGGGCGAGGGGAGCCATGCCAAGGGTCCAGGCTGCTTTAGGCCATCTGGGCCCCACTCATCAGGGGACAGATGGTTTTCCTTTATTGCAAAATTGTGGACTTTTAAAACCTGTTGACTAAACAGTAATTTTGCATTTGTGAAAAATGTCACTGTCCTAGTGATTTCTGATGTAAATAATGTTTATATAGTATGTATTAAATTTTCCTACATTGTA
>PVKV010016969.1:0-49178 GCA_004027835.1 Alouatta palliata | reverse complement strand
GGGTGGAGACTGAGTGCGGTGGCTCATGCCTGTAATCCAAGCACTTTGGAAGGCTCAGGTGGGTGGATCACGAGGTCAGGAGTTCAATCAGGAGGTCAGGTCAGCCTGACCAAGACGATGAAACCCTGTCTCTACTAAAAATATAAAAATTAGCTAGGCATAGTGGCAAGTGCCTGTAATACCAGCTACTTGGGAGGCTGAGGCAAAGAACTGTTGAACCAGGAAGGCGGAGGTTGCAGTAAGCTGAGATCCCACCACTGCACTCCAGCCTGGGAGACAGAGCAAGACTGTGTCTCAAAAAAAAAAAAAAAAAAAGAAAAGAAAGAAAGAAGGGTGGCTGGGCACAGTGGCTCATGCCTATAATCCCAGCACTTTGGGAGGCTGAGGCAGGTGGATCACTTGAAGTCCAGAGTTCAAGAGTAGCCTGGCCAACATGGTGAAACCCCATCTCTACCAAAACTGCAAAAAAATTAGCTGAGTGTGGTGGTGTGCCCTACGGTCCTAGCTATTCAGGAGGCTGACACAGGAGAATTGTTTGAATCCGGGAGGCTTGAGGTTGCAGTGAGCCAAGATTGCACCACTGCATGCCAGCCTAGGTGACAGAGTGAGAATCCATCTAAAAAAAAAAAAACCCAAAAAGCCAGAAAACAAACAAAAAAACCCTAAATAAATAAGAGTAATGTTTTTGTTTTTTCTTTTTTTCATTTTGGAAGGTCAAGTTGGGCCAATTGCTTGAGCTGAGGAGTTTGAGACCAGCCTGGAGAACATGGCAAGACCCTATCTCTATTAGGGGGGTGTGGTGGTATATGCCTGTTTCCAGCTATCTAGAGTCTGAGGCAGAAGGATTGCTTAAGCCCAGGAGGTTGAGGCTGCAGTAAACTATGATTGTGTCACTGCACTCCAGCCTGGTGATAGAGCAAGACCCCGTCAGAAAAAGGAAGAAAGGAAGGAAGGGAGGAGGAAGGAAGGAGAGAAAGAAGGAAGGGGGAAGGAAGGAAGGAGGGAGGAAGGAAGAAGGAGGGAGGTAGGGAAAGAGGGAGGGAGGAACGGAGGGAGGGACAGAGGGAGGGAGGAACGGAGGGAGGGACAGAGGGAGGGAAGGAAGGAAAGAAAGAGAAAGGAAGGGAAAGAGAAGGAAAAGAAAAACAGGAAGGAATAGAAAGAAAGGAAGTAAAGAGAGAGAGAGAAAGAAATCAAGAATGGTAATGTTATGTTTTATAAACCAAAAAGCAAGCATAAATTATTTTCACAGAAACTGTTCAGATGAGGAATAAAACTTGCTTTTTCAGCCACCATACCTGGCTGAAAAAGAAAGTTTTATTCCTCATTTGAACAAACAGTTCCTGTGAAAATAATTCCCAGCACTTTGGAAGGACGAGGTGGGTGGATCATTTGAGGCCAGGAGTTTGAGACCAGCCTGGCCAACATGGCAAAACTCCTTCTCTACAATAAATATAAAAATTAGCTGGGCGTGGTGGTGCATGCCTGTAATCCCAGCTACCCGGGAGGCTGAGGCACAAGAATTGCTTGAACCTGGGAGGCGAAGTTTGCAGAAGCAAACAAAAAAACCACTACCAACAACAAAAAACTTGCTTTGTTCTTCCACGTGTGCTTCTTTGGATAAAAAGATACTATGGGTAATATATCTTTTTGAAGCTCATCTACTGAGTAGAGGATATTGTTGAGCATTATCGCTGGTGGAAAGCATTAGGGTATAAATAAAATCCTATTGGCAGGAAAAGATGACATCAAGAAGCTTGGAGTTTGAATCAAAAACATATAAAAGCTAAGGAATGGACAGTGGATGCAACTGTTGGTCAAGACCACTGGTGCCTGGAATTGGTTTGCATACATACACCCAAATGCCAGCACACCAGTGGGGAACCATTTGGGGAAAGGCACAGATCGTTATTAATATCATCTCTCTTTCCAGTTATATCAGTTCTGTCAGAACTTTGAAGTCTCTGCAGAGGACCACATCTGAGCCTTGTAACACAACACAGCCTTGCCTTGCTTTGAGAGCTAAACACACTGCCCTGATGATATTCATCCACATTTCAAATGCAACTTAAGGCAAGAACAGAGGAGCACTGCCCTGTCCTGGGACAATGAGCCAGTTCTGTGTTCCTGCTCTGTGGACATCTTTTTCTTTTAAACATTCTGTGATGCTGATCCCAATCCAAACTGGTCTACACTCAGTTTTACTCTTCATAGTTGGTATAAGCCTTGAATCCAGCCTGGATCTTCTACTGCCTGATGATGCTTCTCCTCCGTTGAAGTCATTGCATTCAGATCTCTTATCCAAGATCTTGCAGCTAGGGGCTTTAACTCTTCACTTCGACCTGCTTACCCAGGGTTTGAGTTTTGTGGGGATTCTCAGGTGACTGTGAGCTCAACACTTGCATTTTTTTTTTTTTTGAGATGGAGTCTCGCTCTGTTGCTCAGGCTGGAGTGCAATGGCACAATCTTGGCTCACCACAACCTCCACCTCCCAGGTTCAAAAGATTCTCCTGCCTCAGCCTCCTGAGTAGCTGGGACAACAGGCGCATGCCACCATGTCTGGCTAATTTTTTTGTGTGTTATTAGTAGAGACAGGGTTTCACCATGTTAGCCAGGATGGTTTCAATCTCCTGACCTCGTGATCTGCCCACCTTGTTCTCCCAAAGTTCTGAGGTTGCAGGCGTGAGCCACCGTGCCCGGCCAACACTTGCATTTTGATCTCTGCGCTGCTGGTGAAAGTCCTGCTAACCACATGTCTCCATATGTCTTTCTCTGAGAGCTGGTCCATGCCAACCCTTGCGGCCCTTGTCCTGCTCTGCAGCTTGACTGGCCTGAGAGGGTTCAGATGAGAGTCCCTCTGAATTGGGGGAGCTGTATAGTGTGGGTAACAAATGGTCATTGGAGTAAAATAAAAGTGGTCTTGAATCTCAGCTCCATTTTTCTCTGGCTGTGACTTTCAGCAAATTATTTAGCCATTTTGAGTTCCAGCTTCATCATCTAAAATATGGTGACAATAACGTCTACTTTATGAGGCTGTCAACAAGAAACATATCATGCGTAACATTGTTGGCTAAGGCAGACACACTTTCTGTCCTTTATTATTTATTGTAGCTCTGTCCTGCTGCCACTTTTGACCTGAGCTGCCTTTCTCTTCCAATCGGTGAGGACTGTAGTAGGCTTGATGATGCGTATGTCCTCGAAGAGACAAAGGGGAAGCATTCCTTTTTCTTCTCGTCCCATATGAGAAGTGTGTGGGCTCTTCCCCTTCGTGATGCTGAGTAAAAGATGGACACGTTCGCCATGTTGGCCAGGCTGGTCTTGAACTCCTGACCTTAGGTGATCCACCTGCCATGGCCTCCCAAAGTGCTGGGATTACAGGTGTGAGCCACCGCGCCCGGCTGATCCTAGTTTTTAAAAAGTTTTTTGACGGCCTTTCTTCCCCCCTAACTGTTTGATTCTATTTTAAGTTATCTTAAGCTCCCAGTTAGGGCATGGCCCAGTCCATCTGCTCAGTAGACAGGAAGGAAGGGCTCCTATGGGATGTTCTGGTCCCAGCTCTCCTCCTAACAATGACCTTTAACTTAGGGCCCGGCTGGCTGTGAAAACGCAGACTTTTGGTAGAGAACCCAGCACAAAGCTCACACACCCATATTTCTTATCATTCACTTTGGATTTTATAGCAGTGAAAGAGGGAGCAGATTAGAAACTGCTCTTTCATAATGAATATACCTACATTAAAAAGGCCAATAAATATTAGTCAAGTGTCAAGAAAACTAGATAAAAGGAAATGAGACTATTTTGTGCAAACGGCCATAAGGAAAATTAACCAGTGCATTTGCAATCAGTGCCAAGGAATCACAAAAGGAATTTTCTTGTTCTGTACCCAACAGAGATTCAAAACTGTTTGTTATTATTCTTTTGCAAAAAGCTTTTAGGTCTGAAGACCATTATTTTGCCTTCTGCCACTTCTTCTTACTAAGCTTAATAATTCTAGTTTTTGTTTTTGTTTTTGAGATGGAGTTTTGCTCTTGTCACTCGGGCTGGAGTGCAGTGGCGCAATCTCGGCTCACTGCAACCCCCGACTCTGGGCTCAAGCGATTCTCCTGCTTCAGCCTCCTGAGTAGTGGGGACTACAGGCTTACGCCACCACACCTAGCTAATTTTTGTATTTTTAGTGGAGATGGGGTTTCATCATGTTGGACAGGCTGATCTTGAACTCCTGACCTCAGGTGATCCGCCTGTCTTGGCCTCCCAAAGTGCTGGGATTACAGGCGTGAGCCACTGTGCCCGGCCGATCCTAGTGTTTAAAAAGTTTTTAGATGGCCTTTTTCCCCCCCGTTTGATTCTATTTTGAGTTATCTTTAAAAAATCCACATTTTTAAGGGAATAACCTAGAAGCAATCACATTTTTCTAGTGGGGTTTAAACCATTGCAGAAGATAGTCACCATTCTCTTGTCTGATGCTTTATCACCTGGAAGACTAGAAACCAGTGTTTCTGAAATACTGAAAACAATATTCAACCTCCTCTTTGATCTAGTGCCCCTATTCAAAAGAAAGCAGTTTAGCAGCTTTGAGAGACGTTGCTGGGCTATCACTAGTACTTGTGTGTGTGCCCATGAGAATCTAGCATTTAGGGAAAGGCAACTGACAATCAGTGGCAAATCTAAAAGACTGGTCATAAACAATGATAGTTAATTCCCTTTCTTTTGTAAATCTAAGGAGGGAATGAAGAGGAGAAATAGAGGAATGTATAAGGTAAAAAAAATCGCAGGATAATTTAGAGCTGGAAGAAACAAGCTGATAGTCTGGCCCAAATGTTTCATTTAATGGGTGATGACCTAAGGCCGTGATGCTAGAAATCATCAGGTATAATGTATTTATGACATGGGTATAATTTTAGTACCAATTTACAGATGGTGACATTGAGGCAACTCAGATGTTACGTGGGAGGGCTGAGATTGGAACCTAGATTTGGTTGGCTTCAAAGTCTAAGTTTTTAGTCTCTGTATTATCTCATATATGTATATCTGTGAGGCCCTTTCTTGCGTTGATTCAGCTGTTTGTTTATAATGGGTGACTGCATTTACCCCATTGCTTTGCCCCTATTTCCTAAAAGATTTAGGTGGTTTTAGTGCAAGAAACATACACATATGTGGGAAGTAAAAAAGTTCCTTTTTAAAGTTTTCTTGTTAAAGAATAAGTATTCTAATAATTTTGTTAAGCCCTATCTTATGTAGCTGTTAGACATGTCATGCTTACAGGCACACAGTACATTCTATGTTCTTATACTTTAACAAAGATATCTATGCTGGACGTGCTCACAGGCATGTCCCAGCTCTCCATTGCTTTTACCTGTTCAGAAAAGTTTTAAGTTGTTAGCCAATCGGGTTTCAGTTTAGATTGTGAGGTCTGGCTCCAGCCAATAGAGATCAGACACAGCAGTAAGGATGACCCAAAAAGCATAAGGGATAAGTTTGTGTGTTTTCCTTTATCCTCTGTACTCTTGTAGCAAGATGGCTAGTGAGAGTACCCTTCCTGCAGCCCAGGAAGTAAAAATTGCATTGCTGAAAGATTCTTTGTCTCAGTGCCAATTTTTCTTTTTGGCACTGAGCATCTATTTCCAACAGCATACATTTAAGAGACTTAGTTTAATGCTTGTGCTTTTCTCCTGTGTGGAATTTCACTATGTGCCATGGCACCCTAACATAGGAGAAAAGGCCCGGGAGTCACAGAAAGGCATACTAAAGCCAACCTAAGGGTCCTTACTGAAACAAACGAACAAACAAACAAAACAAAAACAAAACAAAAAGTGGGTAAGACATGGGGAGCAATGGCCAAATTCTAGTAAATTAAGATATTAAAAATAACACTACCCCCACTTTACAACGGGCAAAAGTAATATTGTCACACCTTAAAATGTGGAAACAATGAGAAATCATATTGGTAAAGGAGGTAAGTTGAACGGAGTAGCTGACTCAAGGGATGCTGCTAGGAGAATAAAGGACTCACTAGTTTCCCAAGGCCTGGCATGAGGCTTTAAACATTCCATGCATCTTTAAGTGATAACTAGGCAGGAGGAAAAGGAGGCAAGCAGGAGGTCCTACACAGTATACATTGCAGAGGAAATATTTATTTCAAAATACAAGGATTATATCTTCACCGATTCACGTATTCAACGATTAACATTTATGGCGCTCCTATTCTGTGCCCAGCTTTGCCTGAGAAGCTGAGTATCCACAGATGACCAAGACACCAATACTAACTTCAATTCACTTGCTGCCCAGCAGGGGAAACAGACAGTGAATGGTTAAGCAGCTAGAACTTAGAACTTTAAAACAATTTGAACAACCAACTCTGCTTGGGGTATCTGACACATTAAAAAATTTCCTTTGATTTACATCTTGAGGGATGAAAGGATGTTTGCCAGGTGAAGAAATGGGGAGAAATATATTTCAGGTAACAGTTCTGCATGAGCAAAGACAGAGAATCATGGAAAGACTTGCATAAAAGGTCTGGAGGACTGTGACAAGTTCATGTGGCTCTAGCTAGTGGGCTGAGGGTGGTGGCATTATATTAGCTGGTTATAATGCAATTTTCATAGTTACTGTGGCAATTTAGTTCTGTTTACACTCATGCCAGATTGGAATATAGGTTGAGAAAAGCTGGGTTTAAGAGGGATGGAGGCAATTTCTGTATATGATACAGGTTATCACAGATAAAGAGAAGCTTCACAACAGATAGGTGCACAATATAACCATGGTTAGTATTTCCCAAACTTAAGGAATCCTCTATAACAAAGAGGTAGCTGAATAGACCATTTAACACTGAGACAGTCGTGGTAAGTGCTTTCTTAAATACCAGAAGAAACATGGAGAGACTTGACAAAACATCATAGAATAAACAGAATCAATAAACAGAAAAGTCTGTGCAATTCTCTTGGATTTTGTTTCAAAGAACAAATCTAGGGGAAAAATCATGGCATCTGCAGTCTGAAAGTCGGTTTGAATTCTGGCTCTGCCACTTACTAGCTATGCGACCTCGGACAACTTAACCCTCAGGAGCCTCAATTACCTTGGGTGGAAACTGGAGACGGTAAGAGGTGCCCTGCAGAGATGAGCTGGTGACAGACCGGGTACAGTGTTTGGCACACAGCGTGCACCCCACAAATGAGTTATCCCTGCTGTGATCTTGGGGTATTGCTTCAAACATGTAACTGAAATTGCTGCCTTCTTCAGAACAGCTCTAGAGTAAGCTCCTTAGAATAAGTTGTGCTCACCACAAACCATTTGAGTGGGAGGGTTGTGTTTGGTGGGTGTATGTCTAAGGACAGGTGAGAATCTGTGAATGGGGTGAATGTATCTGCTGAAAATCAGGGTTTAGTGTTGGTTCATGCTTTGACCTAAGCCCTCTACAAATATTTGCTTGGATTTCCCTTTTGTGGGTGATGTTCCAGCCACCTGGAACCATCACCGTCAGTCCAAATCCTTCTTTCAAGGTAAAGCTTGAAAGTAGGCTTTTCCTATTTTAATTTTTGTAGCACCCATTAACCCATAGTGAGTTAATGGCTTAGTATCTTTCTCGGGCTGGTGCATGTGTGTGCACTCTGTCTCTCCGGCTATGGTGCCAACTTTTTTGGTAGAAACTAAGAACAGTGCTGGGCTCATTTTAAAGGTTTGATAGATAGTGTTTCATTAAAATAGTCTTAAACCAAATAAAAGGAAATTCAACTTCGTAGTGAGTGAATGATACATAAATAAAACCGGCTGGGTAAAGTGGCTGTGCCTGTAATCTCAGCATTTTGGGAGGCTGAGGCAGAAGGATCACATGAGGCCAGAAGTTTGAGACCAGTCTGGCCAACATGGTGAAACCCCGTCTCTACTAAAAATACAAAAATTAGCTGAGCATGGTGGTGCATGTCTGTAATCCCAGCTACTGGGAGAGGCTGGGCAGTAGCCTCCTGCTAAGGCAGGAGAATGGCTTGGACCTGGGAGGCGGAGGTTGCAATGAGCCAAGATCACACCACTACACTCCAGCCTGGTGACAGAGCCAGACTCCATCTCAATAAACAAACAAACAAACAAACAAATGTTTATTCCATCTTATATAAAGACTGCCAGTTTTCTTATCACCTGAGGTCAGGAGTTCGAGACCAGCCTGACCAACATGGATAAACCCCAACTCTACTAAAAATACAAAATTATCCAGGCATGGTGGCGCATGTCTGTAATCCAGGTACTCGGGAGGCTGAGGCAGGAGAATCACCTGAACCTGAGAGGCGAAGTTTGCGGTGAGCCGAGATCATGCCATTATACTCCAGCCTGGGCCACAAAAACGAAAGTTTGTTTCAAAAAAAAAGAAAAGAAAAGAAAAAAAAAATGACTGCCACAGACCATATAAAACGAAAGCTCCACAAGGGCAGGAATGGTGTATCTTGTTCATTGTATCCCTAATGTCAAGCATGGTATCTGACACATAGCAGGCACCAAATAAGTATGTGTCGACTGGATGAAAGAATGCATAGAGATGAAAAGGTCTAGGAATGTTTAAAGATGGCAGAGTCTTAACAACCTGAGGGAAGGCTGAAAAGGCTTCTTTATGTTGACACAGAGGTGACAACTGTCATACTGTCTACTATCCCACCTAACTTTCCTTATGCTTTTCTTTTTGAGACAGAGTTTTGCTCCGTTGCCTGGGCTGGAGTGCAGTTGTGCGGTCATGGCTCACTGCAACCTCTGCCTCCTGGGTTTCAAGGGTTCTCCTCCCTCACCCTCCTGAGTAGCTGGGATAACAGGCGGGTGCCACCATGACTGGCTAATTTTTGTATTTTTGGTAGAGATGGTGTTTCATCATGTTGGCCAAGCTGGTCTTGAACTCCTGACCTCAGGTGATCTGCTTGCCTCAGCCTCCCAAAGTGCTAGGATTACAGGGGTAAGCCACCGTGCCTGGCCCTTTAGTGCCGTTTTTGGAGAGGGAAAATTTCACCAGATAAATTCCTGAGCCAATGGAGTTTCTAGAAATTCTGGCTGGGTAGGTTTCCAGAGTTCACGTCTGAATGAACATTGTTATTCATAAAGGTTGAAGGAAGGAGACAAAACAATAGTGAGGGGTTACAATTTGAAACCCGGCAGCCTTCAGATAATTTCTGTACTCTTTTCTGCATTCAACCAAAATAGAGGCTCTCCACCTCCCTCAAAATTCCCCGACTGTTGCATAAGTTGAGTCCCCCTCAGAGCTCATCTTGTTAAGCAGAACTGACCAAAGGGTGGTATCTTCTGTTTAACACAGTTTGGAAGGTCCCACATGATTTTCAAACAAGACTGAAAGATAAATGCTGGTATCACATTCCAGATGTCCTGTTCCTTTGACTTTTTAATACCTTGCCTCTAAATATCAGCTCTTAACCAGAAGCCTGGTCATAACAAACTGAGGTTCTATCGTTTGCACTGGTAATACTTCTTTAAAAAGTAAAATTTAAGCTTGTATATTTTATTTTATTTTCATTCCATTTAGGAAAGAATGCCTCACATTCTCATATACAAACTGAAAATTCCATCATGGATTTTTGTATTCTAAATGTTAAAACATATTTGTTACTACAAGAGACCACAGATGAAAAGCATCTCAGCAAGAGGTCCTTGACAGTATAGACTTTTGAGAATACGTTGTATAGAATGACATCTGTTTTCAGTGATATCTAGCTAGCATTTTTTGTTTTAGTCAACCCTAAGTATTCTACTGTGTTGCAAGTTTATGTCTTCACATGTGTATCCTATTGGGGGTCAAGGGCTGAACCTTCATATTCTCACCAGTCTATGTATATGGGCTTTCCCCAGAAAGAGGGCATGACTTCGGGCAGTGGCTCTTTTCAGCCCAAGGGTAGTGTCTGTAAGAGACTGAGCTGAGAGATGGTGCTGCTTACACTACCAGGAGCTGGGCTGTGTGTTTCAGACCTAGAACAGAGGATCTTAGTGGCACACCATGGCCTCTGCTAGAGGCAGGATGGGGGCCAGCATAGGGGTTGTGCTCAAGCTCTGCCCCTCCACTTTCTAACCATGGCAGCCCATCTTTAATTTTAAAATTAGTTTTGGAGCAGGAGGAGGAAGTGAGGAAGTGGAGTCTGAGCCTCCAAAGTAACAGAGGTATGGGATGAACAAGTCTAGAGAGCTCATGTCCCACATGAAGAATACAGGGAACTAAACTGTGCTGTATGTGGGATTCCTGCTAAATGAGTAGATTCTAGCTATTCTTGCCCAAAAACAACAAAAATCGGGAAACTATGTGAGACGATGGATATGTTAATTTGCTTCACTGTAGCAACAATTTTACTATTTGTATGTATCCTATAACATGAGGTTGTACACCTTAAATATACACAAGTTATTTTAAAAAATCAAACTAAATTAGTTTTATGCTTTTAAAAAACATGACATATATCACACTAGAGAACTCATAATTTCTGTGTAAGCAGTAGACCACCTTCAATATCTTGGAAGCCCCCCCAGCAAATCTCCCCAATAGAGGTAACTGCTGACCTAGGTTTGGTGTTAATTTTTATTGGCAACTCTTTATATAGCTTTTTTTTTAAGAAAAATATTTTCAATCCTGTTCCTTCTGTACCTTTATAGCTTTCCAAAGCTACAAAAATATGTATTATTAGTTTTTGTAGTTTCATTTTGAACTTTAAATACATGGAATCACATTCACTTTATATTTTTGTCTTTTTTGGCTTTACATACTCCAATTTACATTTATTTTCATTGATGCTTGTGTCTGCAGCTCCTTGTTTTTCCTTACTGTATATTATTCTGTTGTATGATGATTTACTATGTTAATGCCATTGATTTGCTCTGTATAGTCTTCTGATGCTGGTTAAACTTTCAGTGCAATTTGTCAAAGAAAGTTTGTATTTTAAAGACAGTATTAGATGGACAGGAACTAAAAAAAAAAAAAAAAAAAGAAAGTTTGTATTTTAAAAGAGGTTTCTTTTCTATTTAGTCAAAGCCTTAATCTCCAATTGTTGAATTTCAGGTACTATGACAAACCAGATATAAACATCTCATTCGAGCAGGAACATCTTTTAGGGGGAAGGTAATGTCTTCATTATATCACTTCCTTAGACTCCATTTGTTACAGCAGGTACCTAGTCGGGCATGAGCAGGGCAGGAGAGGGCTTCCCCCTCCCCCCACATACCACATACACATCAGGAATGTCAGGTGATGGTCGTGTGGTTGTTAACTGTCTCTGTACTAACCGGTCACAACTGGCATTAAGGAACGGCAGTCTCCTAACGGATAGGAAACACCTGAAACATGATCAGCAGCTTCCAGATAAGATCTCGGGAGTTGGGTACATGGGGAGAAGTAACACAAGAACTCAGAAGCAAGCTAACCTATACGATCCCAAGTCAAAATGTCAAATGGGGCATCTCAAATTGCCCAGGTGGCCCTCTTCCAACTGCACTTTCCTTTCTTTTATTCCTGCTCTGAAGCTTTTTAATAAACTTTCATTCCTGCTGTAAAACTTGCCTTGGTCTCTCCTTCTGCCTACATCCATCAGTCGAATTCTTTCTTCTGTGGAGGCGAGAATTGAGGTTGCTCCAGCCCCAGATGCATACTTTCTGCTGCTAACACATTTATCCCCAAAGGATGGTTCGTTTTTGTCAGGACACAGCAACATTAAAAAATTCAAATATGTTGTAATTGTTTGATAAACTCTATGGTTGAAAGACTATATGAAAGAATGTTTTCTTAAAACTACAAAGTCAAAAGGATAAGCAAGAATCAGTAAATAATTGTGGAATACAGAAATACATTCTCTGTATGGGTACCACCTAAATGACCTTGACCAACATTTTTAAATTTTAATTCTGTGATTATCAAAGGTGGGGTCTGAGCCCAAAACACAACTTTTCCAAATAATGAATCACGGGCAGTGAGTCAAGAAATGAACTTCAGCCCACCACTCTAAGAATGAGGAGTTTTGGCTAACTGCTTCGGTTTTTGTATTGTACTAATGTTGTGAATAGCATTTCAAAAAAGACTAATTTGCTAAGCATAGCATTGCTAGAAATGACCTTTCTCTTACCATTTTCCTGATACAGAAGAAATTCTGGCAAGAAATCTCAGGTTTCAGTACAAGTTCCAGTAGCTAAAGACAGAACAAATCAATAGCTTTAAGTATCTGCTTGCCAACATTTAACTAAAAATATTGAAAGCCAAAGCCCCAGTAGGGGCTTGTTCAGAAATGATTTTAAAACATCTCAAACTGCTAAGTATTCTTGATCCAGGAACATGTCTTTGAAGTAGGATGTGAATTCTAGACCTGGAAGTGTGTTTCATTTCCCACAAGCTCAAAGCTATTAAGCTCTCGGGGGCAATGCTTTTTCCCAGAGGAAAAAAAGGAAGTTTTTCTTTTCTTTTTAAAGAAGTATTGTTCTCTAAATTTTAATTTTCTTTAGATTTTTTTGAATCAGGGCCAAAAGTCAGCAATGTCCGTCCATTTAATGGTTTTAAAAAGATCATGGGTGATAGGTAATAAAGTAAAGCATAAAAAAGATGAATTACAATGTGTGTGTGTGTGCTTGCAGGATTCAACTCTAATAAGGCAGGAAATAGATTAGTAGCAACCTCAGTTTGGTGTGTGTGTGTATGTGTGTGTGTGTGTATGAGGAAGTTATTCACCCCATCTCAGATAATACAATCATGTAAGAGGTTGGGTAAGGGGACTAGGTAGCAACAGAAAGCACATGCTTCAAAAGTCCTATCATTCTACAAGGAAAAATCTGTAGGAAAGGGCAGAGAGAGGTCATCTGTGGCTTAGGGAGAATCAAATGGAACCTGCACCCAGACCCCTTGTCCGGGGCTAGAATCTCTGACAGTACTTAGATCTGTGACAGCTTTTTGGTCCTTGATTTCACACCAGCTGGACTCAGCTACCCTGAGACTGTAAATCTGCTTTCCAGGTTATAAGTAAATATGTAATCCCGCAAAGACTCAGAAACTATAACAGAAATTAAGAGAAATAAAAATGATGATAATTTTAATACTTTCTATGTACATTTAGTGGTAAGTTTTAAAATCGTAATCTGCCTGTATAGGTTATTTGACACATCTAATCCTTTTAAGATAATCTGACATTTTGCACTTGGGATTTTAATTTGAAATGTTTAATTAATGTTTGTCTTGTGATTTTCATGAGAAAGTATTTACTTGGTTTACTAACAGTATCTGAATGTTTAAAGTCATCAGATATATTATATATCTGATATATATATATATATATATATATATATATATATATATATATATTTTGTAGAGATGGGATTTCACCATATTGGCCAGGTTGGTCTCAAACTCCTGACCTCAGGTTATCCGCCCATGTTGGCCTCCCAAAGTGCTGAGATGACAGGTGTGAGCTACCGCACCCCGCCTATATATCTTTCTTATCTGTCAGATACACCTTAATAAAGATGAGGAGTAGGGGAAATACGATGTAACAAGCAAAGTCTTTTCTACAGTGTATTTGCTGATAGATGTCAAGAGGAAATAGTTTTCTACCAAACTTAGGTCACATTTTTTAAAGACTTGCAGGAAAACCATAGTAGCCTAATACTACGTATCTGGCAGAGGCAATGTTGGACAAAATGCATACAATTTTTCATGTGCATACTGTATTTAGAAAACATTGCCAAGTCATAATAAATAGTCCTACATGGATTTGTGGGATTTTTGCTTCATGAATCTTGCCTTTGGGCACTCAGCACCCTGTTCAACTTCTGCATTTCCTGCTGTATCATTGGGACTAGATTTTTCAGCCTCTCACAGTTGGGCTTTGGATGCAGCTTAGGTTCTGCCAGTACGATCAGTTGGGTAGGAAGGTGGAGGCCGTTTTCCAGCAGCTGTTGTGGTTGGGGAGCAGGTCCCAGTGTAAGTCACCAGCTCTGGTCACCAGCTTCCTGATTGCTCGATGGTGGCAGATGTGGTGGCAGTAAGTGCAGCAGCCTGCCCCAACTTCTGCTTCTTCAACTCCTTCCACAGTTGTATAAGCACGCAAATTCTTGTACTAAATACTTTCTGGGCGATGGGTGCACCAAACTCTCACAAGTCACCACTAAAGAACTTATGCATGTAACCAAACACCACCTGTTCCCCAATAACCTATGGAAATAAAAAATCTTAAAAAAAAAATACTCTCTGCAAATATCTAGAGTGAATTGTGTTTTCTGCACTAAACCCTGGTACATAGTCTAACCATTTTTATTTTCTAGGAATTGGAATAATTAATTTCCCAGAAAAGCCTAATCTTGTTTGTTAATGGAGTTTTTTTAAATGTTTATAACCCAAAAACAGGGATGTTTGGGCTGGGCCTGGTTGCTCATGCCTGTAGTCCCAGCACTTTGGAAGGCCAAGGCAGGTGGATCACTTGAGGCCCAGAGTTCAAGACCAGCCTGGTCAACGTGGCGAAACCCCATCTCTACTAAAAATATAAAAATTGGGTGTGGTGGCAGGTGCTGGAAAGAAAGGAAGAAAGAAAGACATCTTTGGCATATTATAAAGTTTGTTTGTTTTTTTTAGATAGAGTCTCAACCATCACCCAGGCTGGAGTGCAGTGGCGCAATCTTGGCTCATTGCAACCTCTGCCTCCCTGATTGAAGTGATTCTCCTCAGTAGCTGAGATTACAGGCACCTGCCATCATGCCTGGCTAATTTTTGTATTTTTAGTAGAGATGGGGTTTCACCATGTTAGTCAGACTGGTCTCAAACTTCTGACCTCAGCCTTCAAAAGTGATCCACCCATCTCAGCCTTCCAAAGTGCTGGGATTACAGGTGTGAGCTACAGTGCCTGGCAGATTTTTATTTTTTAAACATTAAGCTTAACTTAAATATCTGGTTATTTTCACATATAAATCTAGTTGTTTTTTCTATAAAGCTTTTACTTGCTCTTAGATTAATATTTTAATAATGGGTATGTTTAACAGAGTAAGTTGCCCCCAAATAATTAACACTTTAATTAGTTAAATTTAGTAATAAATAGATTGGTAAATACTTAAGCATGTTAAGTGGACCCAGACATTTAACAAATGAGAGTCACCTAAACACTTAATGGTGCTTACCAGCCTGAGAAACATAAGTATATATATATATATATATATATATATATATATATATATATACACAAAAATTAGCCGGGTCTGGTGGCAGGTGCCTGTAATCCCAGCTTCTCAAGTTTCTGAGACAGAGGGAATTGCTTGAACCAAGAAGGCAGGGGTTGCAGTGAACCGAGATGGTGCCACTGCACTCCAGCCTGGGCAACAGAGCAAGACTCTGTCTCAAAAACAACAACAACAAAAAGATATATATTCAAGATATATAATGTGATGTTTTCATATATAAATATACTGTGAAATGACAACTAAAATCAAGTTAATTAACATATCTATTACCTTAGCCTTTTTTTTTTTTTTTAATGGAGCCATTATTTAAGATCCACTTTCTTGGAGAACTTCAAGTATACAATACAGCATTAACTACAGTTACCCTGCCGTACATTAGGTCTCCAGACTGTATTATTCACCTTAAAACTGCAAGTTTGTATCTGCTGTCCAACATTTCCCCATTTCCATACCCCTGACCCCAGTAGCCATTCTTATAGTCTATGACTTTTTTTTTGAGACAGGGTATTGCTCTGTCACTCAGGCTGGTGCAGTGGCACGAACACGGCTAACTGCAGCCTGACCTTCTGGGCTCAAGCAATTATTTTGCCCCAGCCCCCTGAGTAGCTGGGACTGCAGACGTGTACCACTACATCCGTCCAGGTTTCTCATTTTTTGTAGAGATGGGAGTCTCACTTTGTTACCCAGGTTGGTCTTGAACTCCTGGTCTCAAGTGATCCTCCTGCCTCGGTCTCCCAAAAGTGCTGGGATTACAGGCAAGACCCCGAGTCTTGCTCTGTTGCCTAGGCTGGAGTGCAGTGGTGTGATCATGGCTCACTGCAGCCTTGACCTCCTGGGTTCAAGCAATCCTCCCATCTCAGCCTCCTGAGTAGTAGTGGGATTAAGGGCATGCATGCCATAATATCTGACTAAATTTTGGTAGAGATGGGATCTCCCTGTGTTTTCAGACTGGTCTTGAACTACTGTGATTTCAGGGAGTGCTGGGATTACAGGCATGAGCCAACATGCTCAGCCTATGACTTTTTAGATTCCACATGTAACTTATATCATTCAGTATTTGTCTTTTTGTGACGGGCTTATCTCACTTAGCCCAATGTCCTGAAGGTTTAGCCATGTTGTAGCATATGACAGGACTTTCTTCATCTTTAAGGCTAAATGGTATTATCTATCTATCTATCTATCTATCTATCATCTATCTCTGTCGTGTGTGTATACACACACATATCTGCCACATTTTCTTTACCCATTTATCCATGACAGACACTTAGTTTCCATATCTTGGCTATTGGCTAGTTACACAGTTTGATAGATTTAGTTACATAGTTTTAGGTACTACTTTTTCTTTTTTTTTTCCTTATAGCTATAGTTCCCAAGGGAAATTTGGCACCATGAGGTCAGTTCTGTTCCTTCCAGTTCCCTCTTGGACTTGCATTGTCTAATTAATTTCAGAGCATGGCTGAAGACTGCTTTGTAAAGAGTATTATTAACAGGATAAAGGGATCTAAATTTCAAAATTAACTCACTGAATTCAATTCTCTGTGTATTCTCACTAGCAGTTTAATCTTCTAGTTGGTGTTCTAATCTAGGACAGAGGCATTGCATCTTCTGGGTTTGGGAATTTTAATTTTTTTTTTGAGATAGAATCTGATTCTGTTGCTCAGGCTGGAGTGCAGTGGCGTGATCTCAGCTCACTGCAAACTCTGCCCCCCGGGTTTAAGCTATTCTCGTGTCTCAGCCTCCCAGTAGCTGGTATTACAGGCACATGCCACCACACGCAGCTAATTTTTGTACTGTTAATAGAGATGGGGTTTCACCATGTTGGCCAGGTTGGTCTCGAACTCCTGACCTCAAGTGATCCACCTGTCTCGACCTCCCTAAGTGCTGGGATTACAGGTGTGAGCCACGATGCCTGGCTTATTTTTTTAAAAATTTGATTTTGCTCTAGATGTGGCGTCAAAAAGTAATAGTTACAACAAAGTTTGAGTGTGATTTATGAAAAAACAAAACAGTAGCTTAAATCCAATTGTTTCTTTCTCATGTATGCAGATGTCTGAAGGTAAGGGATCCAGAGCTGTTGTGACCCGGCTCCTCTCAGGTCACTGTACTGCCACATAACAGTGGCCTTCATCCTTGTGGTTCAGAAAGGCAGCATCAGCTTCCAGGCAGGATGGACAAAGGGGGAAAAAGGAGGGCAAGGGCAGGTGCCCACCATCTCTGAAGGGAGGCTTTGAGAAGCTGCTGGATTGCCCTTCACTCACATCCCACTGGTCAGCTTAGGCCTATGCACTCATTCCACCGTGAGGCGGAGGAATGCAGTCTTTATTCTGAGCACCATGTGCTGTTAGACTTTCTGCTGTGTTGGAGAAAAAAGATATGGTGGAGGCAGTAAGAGTGTATGCCACATCTGACTTTCACATGAACAGAAAACATATGCTAGCTCCAAGTTCTCTTTCAAAAAAAATTGGTCTTCTTTTTCAGAAAAGTAAATCCATCGTTACTATTGGGCTGACCTAACCCGTTATTTACCTTGGGTAGTACAGATGCTTTATTAAAACCAGGAAAACATCTTATTCCCACCTGGGTTAGCGAGAACACATTGTCTCCTGATATGAGTTCTCCAGAAGGATGGGGTTTGGTGTGGAAATGGAGGTCAAGGAACTGTGGGGTTGTGGATAACAGATCAGCAAGAGAAGTGACTGACACCTGGAGCCACGAGGAGACACTGCTGGGAATGAGATTCAGCAGGTACATTTCCCCTGCCCCTCTTCATTTCCTTTTACCACTGTGGAATTTGTCTTCTGCTCTAAGATGATCCCTGGGACTCGGTGAAAAGCACGGGAATAAAACGGGTGGTGGTGGAAGCGTCAGGGGTGGGGGGAAGGGGCAGGAGGCAGACATTGAAACCCGGGGGTCCCTGGGTTGCACCCAGATCTACAAGAGGAAGGAAATAATTATAACCTTTTCTTGAGTGCCCGGGTGGCAGACACTTTGAAAACATCATCTCATTTGATTCCCTCACCAATCCTATGAACTGAGGTAAAATGAACACCCAGAAAGTTAAAGTTACTCTGCAGAGTCACACAGCCAGTCAGAGACAAAGTCAGAATACAAAGCCATGTTCTCTCCACTGGGCTACATTGCCGGGGCTGATGTCTCAGTGGAGAAACTAGAATATCCAAAACCTCAGGTGCAGGCCGACTTCCTTTCAGAATGGTTTTGTCAATGAAGGTACAATTTCGGGTCCATAATTATAACTTAAAGGTGAGAAACGGTAGATGTCAAGCAAAGGAGAGAATGAAAAAGAGGCGCAGTAGCTTCTGAAATGACTTTTCTTCCACTCCCTGTTGTAAAACCGAGCATCACTTTTTAAATTCTTTTATTATTCTCCCGAAATCATTGGGCTAACTGCAGTTCCTAGCTTGCCCATCATTCTTTACCCGCAGATTTTCATGGACTGAGTTCTAAGTGCAACACAACAATCACAGTAGAAAAACCTGCAGTAGACACACCTGCAGGGTTTGAAAGATCAAGATTCTCTTATAGGTCAACTTGCTAAAAAAAAAAAAAAAAAAGTTGAATTCTTCCTTCATTGAGTGTCTCTGTGAACTACATCCAGTTACCAATGTTAGCTGACTAGTCTACAGCCTTCTCCCCCCCTTGCTCAGTAAAGCCCTTCATGAGGGCTCAGGGAAGGTAGGCCTAGCCTTGGGTGAAATGCAGTTGGCTTAAAGGCATAGTAGTTGCACTTTTCTCACCAGAAACTGGCTTAGGAAAGGATGTGCAAGGCAATTCTGGGCAACAAGAAATAAGAGATGTTTGATGGACACTTCTAGAAAATTTTACTTATAAAAAAGGGTGCAAGAAAGGAATGTTGGCCGAGTGCAGTGGCTCACACCTGTAATCCCAGCACTTTGGGAGACTGATGCGGGTGGATCATGAGGTCAAGAAATTGAGACCATCCTGGCCAACATGGTGAAACTCCGTCTCTACTAAAAATACAAAACTATAGGTGTGGTGGCGCACACGTGTAGTCCCAGCTACTCAGGAGGTGGAGGCAGAATTGCTTGAACCCAGGAGGTGGAGGTTGCAGTGAGCCGAGATCGTGCCACTGCACTCCAGCCTGGTGACAAAGCAAGACTGTCTCAAAAAAAAAAAGGAATGTTTATTCTTCTGATCTTTGGACATCGTTCTGTGAGGATGGAATGTTTGGAGCTGCTGCAACCATTCTGTAAACATTAAGAGATCAACAGTAAGGCAGAAGCCAAGATGTCAAGGATGGTACAGATGAAAGGCAGATGGGACCTGGGTTGGTGATGTCGTCAATGAGCTGCTGAAATAACCAAGCCCAAGCCTAACCCTGGCCTTCCTGTTACATGGGATAAAAGCATTTATCGCATTAGCCATTTTGAACTTTTTTTTTTTTTTTTTTTTTTAACTGAAATGCAATTGAAGCATCCCAAGTGATAAACTGAAGAAGGAGAAACAGAACATAAGATAAAGAATTGGGTCACTTTAGGTATGAGCTACCAAAAGAAATGGGAATGTGTTACTTAACATGTTCATGCATAATTCTCATTTAAAGCTCTTAAGACATCCCCACTAAAATAGATTACTTCTATTTTTTAAATTAGGAATTGTAAAAATCTGCAATTAGAACAAAGGGCAAAAGAAAAGTTTCTAAGAAAAAAATTTTGTTCATTTCCTAAATATTAGAATTATAGATTTTCTAGGTTGTTCTTCTTACCATTAATTCTGATTTAACTTGTTTTGGCTAAAAATGAAGGTTTTTTTTTTTTTTTTTTTTTTAGCGACGGCATCTCTGTCACCCAGGCTGGAGTGCAATGGTGCAATCTTGGCTCACTGCAACGTCTGCCTCCTGGGTTCAAGCAATTTTCTGGCCTCAGCCTCCTGAGTAGCTGGGATTACAGGCGTGTGCCACCACGCCTGGCTAATTTTTTTGTGATTTTAGTAGAGACAGGGTTTCACCATACTGGCCAGGCTGGTCTTGAACTCCTGACCTCAGGTGATCCGACTGCCTCGGCCTCCCAAAGTGCTGGGATTACAGGCCTGAACCACTGTGCCCGGCCAGAGGCAACTTTTTAATAATTCCTTGCTTCTCACTCCAACCATTTCTTATAAGACACCTATTCTAGATGATCCAAATCCACAACAGTTTGGACTTGTTTTCGTATTCCTTGCCAGAATTTATTGTGGGTCAGCTGCTTACAGGTGAAATTCAGGCTTCTGAGAGATGTAACTGCTTCTCGATGTGAGAGTGAAGAGATGTATTTGATCAGCCTGATGCAAGCGTGCCGGTCACTGCTTCCACCTGCTTCTCTGGGCTAACAACCACCTTCTGCATGCCCACCATGCAGCACTTCAGGTGGGCATGAAACAAAATGTTCAGAAAATGACCCTCAATCTTTTGAAATCACAGATGTTCAGATTTTACTAAGATTATTCAGGACTAACACCGTGAATGGTTTGTTAGTGGCTGACGCTTAGCTTGATGAACTGGCCTGATTGCTAAACACCCCTGGTCCTCCTGTGTATGGCTGAGGTGGATGTTGGTCAGTGTGTTTACAGCAGTAGCATAGCTTCAAGAGTTGTCTAAGAAAAAAAGGGCTTACAGGTTCAAAGAAAAGGTCTCTGACATGCAGCAAAATCTGTCCCTCTTGGAGATTTTATAATTACGATGCACTCCAGCATATTAGGGACTCTGAGAAGTCATGTGGTCAAGAATCTTTTGATCTTTGTATAACTATGCTTTTCTCACAAAGAAAATACTTAAGTATGGGATATTTCTTTTCATGTGACACTGAACTATCCACAGAGGATCATGTTCTGAGGAATGGACATTCAGAGTCACTTGCCTGGGCCATGTTTGTTTTCCTCATTTCTACCTGGCCTTCTATTGGGGGCGTTTAACTGAACCAGCCATATCTTCAAAGAGAAATTCACTAAGAGACGAACTTAAAAACTGAAGACCTCCAAACCAGGGAACTCCAAACAATTTAGTCAGCATTTATATTAGTTTGTTCTCATACTGCTATAAAGAAATACCCGAGACTGGGAAATTTATAAAGGAAAGCGGTTTGACTCACAGTTCCACATGGCTGGGCATGCCTCAGGAAACTTGCAAACACAGCAGAAGGGGAGGAGGCTCATCTTACATGGTGGCAGGCGCGAGAGAGCAAGTAAGAGCAGGGAAAACTGCGTTATAAAACCATCAGATCTCACGAGCACTCACTAGCACCAGAACAGCACGAGGGAAACCACCCTTATGAGCCAATCACCTGCCACCTGGTCCCTCCCTCAACATGTGGGGATTATAATTTGAGATGAGAGTTGGGTGGGAAACCACCCTTATGAGCCAATCACCTCCCACCTGGTCCCTCCTTCAACATGTGGGGATTATAATTTGAGATGAGAGTTGGGTGGGGACACATAGCCAAACCATATCAGCATTTATTGAATAGATATTATTAGGTACTGTTTCAAATGGTTTGTGTTTATTAAAACAAGCGACCCTCAAAACAACCCAATGAGGTAAATCCTACCATCACACATTACAGATAAGGAAAGCTGAGGCTCAGTGAGAATAAGAAATCTATCTCAGCTAGTAAGTGGAGAAACCACAATCTGAACGCAGGCTGGCCATTCCAGAATAAGCCCTCTTAACCATGTCATATTGCACTCTTTACTCTCCAAATATAGCAAAGCCAAAGACACCAGCATGGAGACATAAACTGTTCACTCCTAGTTTGCAGGGGACTCCCAGAGACGAGCCAGACCATCAGGGTTCAGAAAGCCCCTCTGGACTTTCCAGCTATGACTTAACCTCTGTCTGCTTCAAGATTTTCTTTTTTCATTCTTTTTAAAACGTTAAAAAAGCAGAGGATGATTTCATGAAGCTGTGAGAAGTACTCAATATATGTCCACTATTACTCCATCAAAGCTAGTCTCATAACAGCCTCCACCTGTTGGCCCTGATTTTTTTTGTCCTCTATACTATGCCAGAACAAGCATATCATGTTCTCTACAGTGGGCTTTTAAATATGTACAGAGAGGTGACACACACCCTTCTCAGGCTAAGGACTGCTGGATCCTTTCACTGAGTCTCCCAGACTAGGGCCTTCAGGGCACTTTCCTTTCTGCTCATATTTTCAACAATTCATATGCCAATGATTGGGATTTTTGGTCTCTCGTTTCTGAACGTCATATCATGAAGAGTTTTTTCTTACAGTCCTTCATAGGTTAACATTTACTTCACAAGTGATGAAACTGTCAGCATCACTATAAACTAAAATGTTAAAGCAGAATTTTATTTTGAAAAGTTTGTTTCCTTTTTATCTATTTTCCCTCCCGCAAGAAATACTTTAATGCACGTTAGTGAGTCTTGAAAAGAGCCAGGTATACGGTCGTGGTGAGCATTAGTTGAGTGTACAACTGCATATTTTTCTTCTCTATTGCATTAATAAGAACGAAGTCTTTTCTCATGCAAGATGGTACTTTGAGGAGGATTTGATCAAATGCCTTCTAAATTCCCTCTTAATCCTGAGATTCTGTGATTTGAGGCTGCTTCTGCAATTTTGTTCAATGTACATACATACTGAAGTCCTCCTTATTCCAAAGCAGTAAGTTCATTCGACATTTAGGGGAAATCTCATTTTATAACTATAGTATATAGACTTTTATATATATAAGTAGGTGTCTATATATAAACGTGTGTGTGTGTGTGTGTGTGTATATATATATATATATATATATATATATAATCTCCCATCTCCTGTTTTCTTCTAAGAAATTGCTTCTTCAGAAGGTGATTAAATTGGTTTTATAGTGGTTTATCTAGTCCTGCTGCTTATTCTCCCACTTGACATGTTAATCCCCTCTCTATTTTATCAGATAACCCTTTGGTTATTGCCATCAGATCTAAACAAATGTTTCCAGTGATAGGAAATCCAGGGCAGCAACCTCCTTCATTCCAGAAGACCATTAAGAATTCTTGACAGAGAGCAGCCCCTTGGAACAAATAAACACAATCAAAAAGGCCCAGCTTAGCCCATCAGTTTCTCTGAAGGCATGGACCCCATCTGGGATATATAGGAAAACAAACATATTTATGTACAGACCTGTGATCAAAAGTGTTCATTCACAGAAGAACCTGAGAGGTGTTCACAAATCGTAAAGTAGTGAGGTGCTTGCGAACAGAGTGGACAAAGCAGCATGTGGAAATGAAGCGTAGTGTGTCTATTCAGTCCCAGATGCACCCAATGTGCCAAAATGGAACCACAGCTGACACATGTGCATGTCTCTCCATTTTTATAAGTTTTGCTCACCATCTATTCCCACCATTCTTCTTCTTCTTCTTTTTTTTTTTTTTTGATTCAATTTTGAAAGAAGTTCTACTGTTGGTAACAGTCCTACCATTCTTACAGGGAATGCCTCTTGGTAAGAAGTTAGGATTTTAATTAGGGGGAAAATGTAAGTCATTACAAAGTATTAAACCCTTAGTAACTGAAGTTGAAGTTTACAAGGTTAAATCCTCAAATTTCATGTCAATCATACCATATATTCTAAGATACACAAAGAAATCAGATATACACACACACCAATGCAAGCAACACTACTTTTGTCTCATTTTGTATTTAATATTATTGAAGGCTTTATTAATTCCTTAAAAACCACAAAAAGCTCTTGAACATACATTTGTTATCTGGAGGAATAAATGCACTCCAAATGCTTATCATCAGAACTCTGGAAAAAGACTTACAAATTCTCTCTAGTATTTTAGAAATTGGTATCTAAATAATTCCATTTCATACTAGGTTAGTAACGTAAGTTGTCCTCATTCAGCTTTTAAATTTCGAAAAAAAATTTTAGTTTTAAATATAATAAAGACAAGCACACATTCAAAATTTATTTTCTATTACTCTTTTCTGGCCAAAAGGAGTTGAAGAATTTTCTTCCTTATGACAAACATTGTCAGATTTTTTTTTTTTTAAAAGCAAAATATAACAGAATAGTTTTGAAGACTAACTCTATATGAATGGTTTTAATCATAGCGCAGTTAAGATAACATTTAATAAAGATTCACTTCACTGGATGATGTCACCTTTTAAAACATCAGTATTTCTCATATCATTTCTGGATGGTCCTGACATTCTTATATCTTCTTCAACATGACTTCTTCACTTTTCTTCTCTAGAGTTTTCTTGAGTTAAAATAATGGCTTGATGAAGATCATATGAGAGTTAGTGGCTCTGTGGTATTTCTTAAATGTGGGGCAAAGCTGGGCTGGTTGATAATGTAACTCATTAAAATGAGCTGTATTTTCAGTGGCCCAGGCTGGCTGGGCAGTCTGATAGGCCTTCGTTCCTTTTGTAGTTAAAGACTAGAGCCGGGCGCGGTGGCTCATGCCTATAATCCCCAGCACTTTGGGAGGCTGGAGGCAGGCAGATCACCTGAGGTCAGGAGTTCCAGATCCGCCTGATGAACATGACAACACCCCTTCTCTACTAAAAATACAAAATTAGCTGAGCATAGTGCCATGTGCCTGTAGTCCCAGCTACTTGGGAGGCTGAGGCAGGAGAATCACTTGAACCTGGGAGGCGGAGGTTGCAGTGAGCTGAGATTGCGGCATTGCACTCCAGCCTAGGCAACAAGAGTGAAACTCCATCTCAAAAAAAAAAAAAAAACAAAAAAACAAACAAAAAAAAAAACTAGAGTCCAGTCTTCCACTAGTTCAGGGCAATGGCCAAAAAAGCCCAAGAAAGACACTGCACAGAATGCCATCGTTTAGAAGAGATTTGCATTTAATGATGTGTTACAGGTAAAGTATTTCCTGAGCAAAAAATCTCATTCAATGTTTGGCAGAATGTTAAATTTTATAATCACAGTTGCCTTTCTCTGTGGAAAAGATTTTTTTAATTTGCTATAATCACTTCCTCTCATTTTTTTCTTACAGTCATGCATACTCTGTAATCTAAATTTCTTAAGTTTATTTAAAAATCAGAGAAAAAAACCAAAAAACCCAAGGGCATAAAAACAAGCACAAGGTAAACAAAGAAACAAACAATTTTGCCATTATACTTTCTCCTGGATAACTGCAGATATTTCTTGTCATTTCCATTCTGTTTCAACACTGCAGAACAATACACTCGTGGCCCAGTGGTGAAGCAATGTGCACACGAGTGACAAAACATGGGACCCAGAAAAGGGGTATAAATGTAAATAAAACTTTTAAAATCCCAGTAATGCAACAGCTTCTTTCCTTGTTTACTGGATGAATGTCCATTCCACATGAATTCATATTTTGGTTCCATGAGGCCATGCACCATAAGCCCTGATAACAACGACCACTATTTGTAGGGCGTAAAACAGCCTGAGGCCAGTATCTACTGGTGGCAAACTTGCAAAAGTCTTCTGGAAGATTCATAAAATTATGTTCTATTTGTTTGCAGGATTCGGGGAACCATGGAAATAGAAAAGGATAGAAACAGGCATGCTTTTGACGTTTCTTGGGCTGGGTATTAGAAAAATAGGTGTTTTCCTTTGGGGTTTTTTGCAGCTGAGAATACTTTTTCATTTTCCTCAGTCCTTAAGGGAGTGGTAGGCTTTGGCAGTCCGGCTGTTGACAAAATCTGTCTTCTTAAACTGAGCCTTCGGAATAAGCAAACAGAAACGTGAAAGGTAACAAAACTGGCACATAAGAAAATGCAGTTTTTTAGTGATTTCTTACCAGAGTCAAGAGGGCCATTATTACCTGGCTCTGTTAACTAAGACACATTCCTCGTTCATGTTCTTACCTTCTTGTAGGCATGATGGAGTTCCGTGTGCGCCCACAGAGAATACAGGAGGACAGAAGCAGCTTTACTTGCTTTGTTGAAACCACAGCTGAAAAGAAAAGAACATTCTGAGATCAGGCAGAACGAGTGAGGCTTCTGGACGCTGCCTGGCGACGTTCTGTAAGACTTCTTCACTCTTCAACTGCTGCTCCCAGCAGCTGCCCATGAAGTCAGGTCACTCAGTGACCAATTAGACAGTGAGCTCTGGAAGGCAGGGACCACGTTTGTTTTTGTTTTCTTTTTAAACCACTAGGACAGTGTTAATAAATAAATAGTTTATAGAGAAAATCCCTGATATTTATAAGGAATATATCCTTAGACATGTTACAAAAACCTTGAATTATTTATAGAATAGAATCTATATTTCTATGGTCATAATGTATGTTTACAGAATAAAAATGCATGAAAGCATGACTGAAAAACAGACATGATTTTTGTGACACTATGAATATAGGAGTAAAGTAATTTTTCAAGTCAATAAAAGAAATTCTTGTGGCAGCCCTTGTTAAAGCAGTTTCAGAATCTCTTCACCGTTTCGGTATAGAGCAAATGGAAAACTTGTTCCTGCTATAAATCCAAGTCACCACTGCATTTGACACTGTACTCAGTATCTCATGTTCGGCTTTTATTTTTTATTTTGTTATTTTATTTTTTTTTGAGACGGAATCTCACTCTGTTGCCCAGGCTGAAGTACAATGGCGTGATCTCGGCTCACTACAACCTCCGACTCCTGGTTCAAGCGATTCTCCTGCCTCAGCCTGCCAAGTAGCTGGGATTACAGATGTGCACCACCATATCTGGCTAACTTTTGTATTTTTAGTAGAGATGGGGTTTTGCCATGTTGGCCAGGCTGATCTTGAACTCTTGACTTCAGGTGATCCGCCCGCCTCAGGGCCCAAAGTGCTGGGATTATAGGCGTGAGCCACCCTGCCTGTCCCATGTTCTGCTTTTAAATTTATCCTAAATGTCCCACTTCTGGCTTAGATCAGTGCTGCCTTAGAGCTCCTTCTCTTCTATCACCTGACTAGCACATGGCTGATTTTTTTTTAAACAAATTTTTTTTTTAACCCATATCGTAGGCATTTGTAAACATAAAACCAAAGCCAGAGAGTGCAAAGATGTACAGAGAAGAGCATGATGTGTTCTTTCAACAGTGAAAAGCCTTTCTTTTCCATATTAGCCTGGCAGGGAGGATCAGTCAAATCAGCATCTCACAGGCTTGTTAGTACCTTCTGGACTTTTCAGAATCACCTGTGAAAACTAAAGGGCAAATAAATCCATGAAAGTGATGGGTCTCTAATAGTCGAAACTGTAAAAAGTTATTAAACTGCGAGGGTGTTATATTCATAAAGTTTGTTTATAAGTTGGTTGTTTGGTACTTGATACTCATTTATTCGAAGACGTGATGTTATAAATGATAGTTCCTAGGCTAGCCCACAAATGATAGGTCAGATATATAACACTCTAGGAAGGAAAGAGCAGCAGACATAACTGGCAGAAGCTCCTGTTAACTTGTTTTTGACACAGGGCATGTGAAGACTCACTCACAAGTGGACACTCAGGGCAATAAACAAGTAACAGAACAGCTTACCCGCTATCTTGCTAAGCTACCAGAAGTTTCCAAAAGTAATTGCATATTTCCATGTGTAACAATTGTTATGTCTGAATACTCAAATAATAAACATCATACTATCTTTTTTTTTTTTTTTTTTTGAGACAATGTCTTGCTCTGTCACCCAGGCTGGAGTGCAGTGGTGCGATCTTGGCTCACTGCAACTTCTGCTTCCCAGGTTCAGGTGATTCTCCTGCCTCAGCCTCCCGAGTAGCTGGGACTACAGGCTCGTGCCACCACACCCGGCTAATTTTTGTATTTTTTTAGTAGAGGTGGGGTTTCACCATATTGGTCAGGCTGGTCTCAAACTCCTTACCTTGTGATCTGCCCGCCTCGGCCTCCCAAAGTGCTGGGATTACAGGCATGGCAGCCACTGTGCTCGGTCACATCATATTATCTTACAGTGTTTTTCATGGAAGTTTCGATGACTACTTGGAAGAAGAGTCATTTTAGTTTTGCAGCAGTAACTCATTCTTTGCACAAAGACTGAGCAACTCTAATACTGTCAGCCTCTGGGGACAGGTGAATATTCTTGGGGAATTGACACTCCAGCCAGTGCTCAGGGCTTGCTTTAATCTGACTCTGAATGCAGTTTTCCTTCCTCATGTGCACTGCAGAGTGGGGCTACAGAGGAGAAGGGGCTTAAATTGGGTGGGGCTGTGGTGGAGGAAACAACGTACATCCTTGCACAGCCAAGCGCACGCACGTTTCTTCAGTACAGGTGAAGTCATCTGCTTTGTAATTCATTAGAACTTGGCCATAGTGGCCATTTCTTTTCTTGTTTGGTTATTTATAAAAGTAACTTGTATCTATATGTAACAAGTCAAACAATTCAGAATTGAATAAAGAGAAAAAGATAATCTTCATATCCCTTTCCAATCTCATCATTCTAAATTCATAGTAAATAATTTGGTCATACAAGGTTTTTCATTCTCGTTCCCATTTTTTTTTTTTTTTTTTTTTTTTTAATATGGAAAAGTTGAAAACAGAAACAGGGATGTGGAGTGACATGTACCGGACCTTCTATTCTCAAAAGGGAATAAGAGGTAGAAGAGATAAGATAGAGAAGAAACTGTGAAAGCAAGACTTTCTCGTCAGGCTCCCCTCCACTGCTTCTCCTGTCCCATCACTGCTGCTGCTTCTCTTTTTTTCTTTTTTTGAGACAGAGCCTCACTCTGTCAACCAGGCTGGAGGGCAGTGGCATGATTTCAGCTCATTGCAACCTCTACCTCCTGGGCGCAAGCGATTCTCAAGCCTGTTTTCTGAGTAGCTGGAATTGCAGGTATGCACCACCACACCCAGCTAATTTTTTGTATTTTTAGTAGAGACAGAGTTTTGCCATGTTGGCCAAGCTGGTCTCGAACTCCTGACCTCAAGTGATCCACCTGCTTTGGCCTCCCAAAGTGCTGGGATTACAGGTGTGAGCCACTGTGCCCGGCCATCACTGCTTCTTCTAAGCCACCTGGTGTAACATCTCCTCCCAAGATGTTAGTGAGGAAAAGGGCACTTGCCTGTCCAGAGGACTCCTGCTCTGCCTACATTCTGCTGTTACTAAATCACAGTTGTGGCTCTGGGAAACTAATTCATTAGGCCAATATAATGCTGAAATACACTACCAAGAGAGGCTCTGGAGTTTGACCCTCTCTTGATACTTTAGAAGAAAAGGACCAAGCATGTGGCATGATGGATTCGGTTCTTCTTCTGGCTCATCACTGAGGGCTGACCAGAAGATCTGGCTTGGCTTTACATTCTGTTTGCTGCCATGTTGCACATGATGCTCATGACTGCACCTTCACAACCGGGTTATTTACACGCAGGGTGGTGAGGGAACAGGGAGGCAGCTGACAGACTTACGCATCGCCTGCACTGATGGTCATAATTTTCTGGATGCCCCCGATGTTTAGAAGGTCCCGTGCATTCTGGTAACTGTTTTGGATTAAGTTGTTCAATGTGTAACAGGCAGAGGCTGTAGTTTCAATGAGAAGGTCAGTACTCGGGACTGTGTCAGGAATGACGGAAACCAAATCGGGGAGAATTTCTTTGGCTACAAAATGAACAAAAAAGAACACTTGATTAAAAAGGTTGTTTCTTAATCCCAAGATCCCAATACGTTTTCGGTAAACAACATTCTTAAAAAGAAACACAGCTGGTTAACAACACATGAAAAGATATAACTTCCCTAATAACAAATTTTTAAAACTGTTTGAAAAGAGGATACTCTGTGCTCAGCACATGGAAAATTTTTTCAGAATGTAATTTGGCAGAAATGTCAGGAAATTAAAAACATTTCACCTTCTTCAATTCAGTAATTCCATGTCTAGGAATATATCTTAAAGAAATTACTTTGAAAATGAAAGAAGCTTTCTACAGAGAGCTTTATGACAGTACTACATGTAAATGAAAAACTAAAAAGCCTCAATATCCTAAGAATAGGAATATGATTAACTAAAACATACCTGCAAAGACTATTATTCACTACAACACATATCTATGAATCACGTATAATAACAAGAAAATAATTACGTTAATACTATATGTGAAAAATCAGTATACTTATTTATATAAAGAATACATAGGCTGGGTGCGGTGGCTCACGCCTGTAATCCCAGCACTTTGGGAGACCGAGGCGGGTGGATCACGAGGTCAAGAGATCGAGACCATCCTGGTCAACATGGTGAAACCCCGTCTCTACTAAAAATACAAAAATTAGCTGGGCATGGTGGCACGTGCCTGTAGTCCCAGCTACTTGGGAAGCTGAGGCAGGAGAATTGCTTGAACCCAGGAGGCGGAGGTTGCGGTGAGCCGAGATCACGCCATTGCACTCCAGCCTGGGTAACAAGAGCGAAACTCCGTCTCAAAAAAAAAAAAAAAAAAAGAATACATAATATTATTGTTCAGGCGAGGTGGTGCACACCTGTAATCCCAGCAATTTGGGAGGCCAAGGCGGATGGATCACTTAAGGTTAGGAGTTCAAGACCAGCCTGGCCAACATGGTGAAACCTCGTCTCTCCTAAAAATACAAAAAATAGCCAGGTGTAGTGGCGTATGCCTGTGCCTGTAGTCCCAGCTACTCAGGAGGCTGACGCACAAGAATCGCTTGAACTGGGAGGTGGAAGCTGCAGTGGGCAGAGATCATACCACTATACTCCAGCCTGGGTAACAGAGAGACCCTGTCTCCAAAAACCAAGCAACTAACCAAAAACTATAAAATAATCAAAAAAAAAAAAAAAAAAAAAAAAAAAAAAAAAAAAAAAAAAAAAAAAAAAAAAAAAAAAAAAAAAAAAAAAAAAAAAAAAAAAAAAAAAAAAAAAAAAAAAAAAAAGAAAAAAGAAAAAAAAAGAAACACCACATAAGAAACCTGAGGAAAAACATTAATAGGAGCTGTTTTTCTAAAACATTATTAATAGTGAACTAAAATAATTTAAGGTCAGGCACAGTAGCTCATGTCTGTAATCCCAGCACTTTGGAAGGCTGAGCCAGGAGAAGCACTTAAGCCCAAGAGTTTGAGACCAGTCTGGAAAATATAACAAGACTCTTTCTCTATTTAAAAAACATAAATAAGTGTGATGCCTCCAGCTTTGTTCTTTTTGCTTAGGATTGTCTTGGCTATGCAGGGTCTCTTGTGATTTCATATAAAGTTTAAAGTGGTTTTTTCCATTTCTGTGAAGAAGGTCATTGGTAGCTTGATGGGGATAGCATTGAATCTATAGATTACTTTGGGCAGTATGGCCATTTTCACAATATTGATTCTTCCTAACCATGAGCATGGAATGTTTCTCCATCTGTTTGTGTCCTCTCTTATTTCGTTGACCAGTGGTTTGTAGTTTTCCTTGAAGAGGTACTTTACATCCTTTGTTAATTGTATTCCTAGGTATTTTATTCGCTTTGTAGCAATTGTGAATAGGTGTTCGCTCTTGATTTGGCTCTCTGTTTGTCTGTTATTGGTATATAGGAATGCTTGTGATTTTTGCACATTGATTTTAGACTTCAAACTATACTACAAGGCTACAGTAATCAAAACAGCATGGTACTGGTACCAAAACAGAGACATAGACCAATGGAACAGAGACCCCAGAAGAAACATCACACATCTACAACCATCTGATCTTTGACAAACCCAGCAAAAACAAGCAATGGGGAAAGAGCTCCATGTTTAATAAGTGGTGTTGGGAAAACTGGCTAGCAGTGTGCAGAAAGCAGAAACTGGACCCCTACCTGTCACCTTACACTAAAATTAACTCCAGGTGGATCAAAGATTTAAACATAAAACCTAACACCATAAAAACACTAAAAGAAAACATAGGCAAAACCATCCAGGACATAGGTGTAGGCAAGGACTTCATGACTAAAACACCAAAAGCAATGGCAATAAAAGCCAGGATAGACAAATGGGATCTAATTAAACTCCAGAGCTTCTGCACAGCAAAAGAAGCCATCATTAGAGTGAATCGGCAACCAACGGAATGGGAAAAAATTTTTGCAATCTACCCATCTGACAAAGGGCTAATATCCAGAATCTACAAAGAACTAAAACAGATACACAAGAAAAAACAACCCCATTCAAAAGTGGGCAAAGGATATGAACAGACACTTTTAAAAGAGGACATATATAAGGCCAACAAACATATGAAGAAATGCTCATCGTTATTGGTCATTAGAGAAATGCAAATCAAAACCACACTGAGATATCAGCTCATGCCAGTTAGAATGGTGATCATTAAAAAATCAGGAGACAACAGATGCTAGAGAGGATTTGGAGAAATAGGAACACTCTTACACAGTTGGTGAGAGTGTAAATTAGTTCAACCATTGTGGAAGACAGTGTGGCGATTTCTCAAGGATCTAGCAATAGAAATTCCATTTGACCCAGCAATCCCATTGTTGGGTATATACCCAAAGAACTATAAATCGTTCTACTATAAAGACATATGCACACGTATGTTCACTGCAGCCCTGTGTACAATAGCAAAGACCTGGAACCAACCCAATTGTCTATCAGTGATATACTAGACAAAGAAAACGTGGTACATATACACCATGGAATACTACGTAGCCATAAAAAACGATGAATTTGTGTCCTTTGTAGGGACTTGGATGAATCTGGAAACCATCATTCTCAGCAAACTGACCCAAGAACAGAAAGCCAAGCACTGTATATTCTCACTCACAGGTGGGTGTTGAACAACAAGAACATGTGTACTCAGGGAGAGGAGCATCACACACAGGGGACAGTTGTGGGGGGGTAGGGGAGAGACAATGGGGGGTGGGGAGGGAGGGGAGGGATAACATGGGGAGAAATGCCAGATATAGTATGCAACTAAAGTAAAATAAATAATTAAAAAAACAAATACATAAATAAACTGTGCTTTTTCAATACATAAATAATACTATTTTAAAAAGAGAAATAATCTATTTTAAATGTACATTTCCACTATGTATATAACTTCTAGGTTATAAGTTTGAGTTTGGCTTTTTTTTTTGTACTAACAAGTATTAAAAAAGTAGACACATCACTTCCATAATTAGGCTATAGAAAATGAAAAAGACACATAGACCAAGGGAACAGAATAGAGAAGCCAGAAATAAAGCCAAATACTCACAGCCAACTGATCTTTGACAAAGCAAACTGAAACATAAAGTATGGAAAGGACATTCAACAAACGGTGCTGGAATAATCGGCAAGCCACATGTAAAAGAATGAAGCTGGATCCTCATCTCTCAGTTGATACAAAAATCAACTCAAGATGGATTAAAGACTTAAATCTGAGACCTGAAACCATAAAAACGCTAGAAGGTAACACTGGAAAATCTCTTGTAGACATTGGCTTAGGCAAAGAGTTCATGACCAAGAACCCAAAAGCAAATGCAACAAAACCAAAAATAAGTTAATGGGACCTAATTAAATTAAAAATCTTCTGCACGGCAAAAGAAATAATCAACAGAGTAAACAGACAACCCACAGAGTGGGAGAAGATATTCACAAACTGCATTTGACAAAGGACTAATATTTGGAATCTACAAAGAACTCAAACAAATCGGCAAGAAAAAAAACAAGTAATTCCATCAAAAAAGTGGCCTAAGGACATGAACAGACAATTCTTAATAGAAGATATACAAATGGCATATGAAAATTTTTTGATATGCTTCAAACAAATGAAAAAAATGCTCATCATTACTAATTATCATGGAAATGCAAATTAAAAGCACAATGAGATACCACCTTACTCCTGCAAGAATGACCATAATTTAAAAATCAAAACATAACAGGTGTTAGTTAGCATGGATGTAATGAAAAGGAAACACTTATACACTGCTGGTGGGAATGTAAACTAGGACAACCACTATGTAAAATAGTATAGAAATTCCTTAAAGAACTAAAAGGAGAACTACCATTTGATCCAGCAATCTCACTACTGGGTATCTACCCAAAGGAAAGATGTCATTATATGAAAAAGACACTTGCACACGCATGTTTACAGCAGCACAATTCACAACAGCAAAATATGGAATCAACCTAAATGCCCATCAACCAACAAATGGGTAAAGAAAATGTATATATACACCATGGAATAGTACTCAGCCATTAAAAAACAAGAAATAATGGCTTTGCAGCAAATTGGATGGAATTAGAGACCACTATTCTACGTGAAATAACTCAGGCATGGAAAAGCAAATATTGTATGTTCTCACTTATAAGTGGGAGCTAAGCTATGAGGATGCAAAGGGATAAGAGTGATATAATGGATTTGGGGGCCTTGGGAGAAAGGGGGTGAGGGATAAAAGACTACACATTGGGTACAGCATACACTGCTCAGGTGACAGGTGCACCAAAATCTCAGAAATCATCACTAAATAATTTATCCATGTAATGAGCACCATCTGTACCCAAAAAACTATTGAAAATTTAAAAAAAGTATTAATATTTGAAAGTCCACTAGAACTTGTCCTATGATACATGTTTTGGTCAATGCGAACTTGCACTAAATTTTTTGTAATAATTATTTTCACGTATGTTTTCTTCTTTTTTCTCTAACCACTTTAGAGTCTTCTTAAAAGGCAGAGAGCATGCATCTTTTGCTTTTGCTGATCCCCACAGCTCCCGAATACATGTTGCGTTTATCAGGGATTAACAAATACCGACTAATTTTATTGTGTGCCTCCATCTGCATTCATGTGGCATCTTGAAACACATTTCTCTCTCTATAATACTGGACTGTAATGAATTGTGTGACTGTCTCAACTTCAAATGAGGCTGTGGGTTCCTTGATGCCAATTATCCTACTGATTTCCATGTTTCTAGCATTAATCATTATTCCTGAAACAGACACGTGCTCAATAAAAGGCACTGAAAGATATGTCATCATAATACCTGGACCCGACTGACAGGTAAGACATACCTTCTGCTCACAGGCCTGAACACTTTTTTTTTTTTTTTTTTTTTTTTTTTTACTGTGGTTCAAGCACACAGCATACTGTGGAGAGCTCAGCATTTGTCTAAAGCCAGAGTGCTTTAGTTTCAGTCACAGTTCTGCTATTAATGTACGGCTCTGTGGCCTGAGCAAGCTACTTAACCTCTCTATTTGTTTTTCCCTAAGTTGCAATGTGGGATAATAATGTCTACTTCACAGGGTTGTTTTGAGGAAATGAGTCAATTCATGTTAACTGTATCATAGTCCTGTGCATGTGGTAAGCTCTCAATGGATGACATTATCAGAAGGCTTCTTCCTTTCATTAAGTTAAACTATAGAATGAAAGGCCTTGACTGGCAAAATAGCTCTGTGAGATACACACCCCTGTCTTCTGTGTGAAATCTGTTATTCTGTTACCCTGCTACATTGCCTGTCTTTAAGATTTTCAGAAAATGTAAGTTGCAAGTTTCTCTAGATGTAAGTAAAATGTCACAACTTTATTAGAAAAGCTCTCATGAGAAACACAAAGCATGTGTTCAAGCTGATTTTCACTTATTTCTGGCTATTAAATTCTGAATCAAGAGAAGGAAGTCCTTGTACTTACATATTTGACATGAAGTGAATTTGGAATTTTAAAATTGCATGTATTTTGCTGAAGCCTCTTCTCTCTGTTATCCTTAAAGTGAAATTTATCAATAGAATCATCTAAAATAAACCATGTGGCTATAGCTATACCTTCCCAACATGTAGGGAACCTGAGGCCAACAGCGTTTCTGCCCTGAAGGCACATGCACAGTGTGTACAGGGCCGTTATTTACCTTGGCAACGTTTTAAAGACAGAGTCAATTTTTCATCTGGGAAAAGAACAAAAAATGGAAAGGATAATACACCTCTATTCAAGTTCAGCACAAAAGACCATGGGGAGAGCATTTTAATAATTTTGAGAGTGCCTATGGCGAGGTCTCTTTTAGATTCACTGAGAATTTTCCAGGCTATCTCTACTCATAATCGGCATGAAGCCATTGTATAAAACCTCCTGTCAAATGTGCTGCTGGCTGGCTTTGAAAATGACATTACTAAAATATAACTGCAGCCTTTAATATCTCTGGGGCTGTGTACGTGCATATTTAAATATCTAATCCATTAAAACAAACAAACAAAATGTTTCTAATTTTTGTCAAATTTTGTGAAAAACTGAAGTTGAGTTGTTAGAAATGACCGGTTTACAGAGCACTGTGAAGTACGTTTAATTTTAGCATTATTTTTCTATTACCTCATTTTGTAATTTTTTTTTTTGAGACAGAGTCTTGCTCTGTCACCCAGGCTGGAGTGCAATGGTGCAAAATCTTGGCTCACTGCAGCTCTGCCTCCTGAGTTCAAGAGATTCTCCTGCCTCAGGCTCCTGAGTAGTTGGGACTATAGGTGCGCACCTCCACCCTCAGCTAATTTTTCTGTATTTTTAGTAGAGATGGGGTTTTGCCACATTGCCCAGGCTGGTCTCGAACTCTGAGTTCAGGTGATTCGCCTACCTCCACCTCCCAAAGCGCTAGGATTGTAGGTGTGAGCTATCGTGCTTGGCCTCATTTTGTAATTTTTTACTTGATACGACAAACATTTATCATATACTTCTTGGTATAAGTAAACAAATAAAAAGTTACGTTATTTGATAATGTAACACAGTTATCATCTGTCAATAATACAGAGTCAAAGGCAAAATATGTCTCATCAGAGCTGCTCAAAAAAAATCCATGCCAAATCTGCTATATTCAGTGACTCCTTTTTGTCTTTTTATTGTGATTATCTGTTTATCCATTTTTAAAAAGTTCAACATGCTGCCAAACTACTCAAGTAAACCACCACTACATTTGTTTTTCAAATGTTCTAGAATAGTGGTGCTTAAGAGAGCCACAGAGAGAACATTATGAAAGACAGCTACATGGATTAGAAAGACTTCACTGGACAGTGCGACCGAGGGGGCCACCCAGTGAAAAATATCAACAATGTTACTTATCTCGTTAATTATCGATATGCTCTAAAATTTCTCTTTCATAGTAATTAAAAAAAATTAGATACTTAAAAAATCTCTGATGAGATCCACTGACAAAGCCTGTTTGTGATATCTGGCGGCACAAAAGGCAGGCGGATTTATCACCTTCTCCTTACTCCCATTGCCAGTGCAGCTTTGTGAACAGAAGGTGATACAATGTTTCATTGCATTGTATCTTCAGTTTGTACATATTACATGTAGATACTCATACGTACTCACCAATTTCATTCTGCAGACAAAGATTCCGGGACAGATTCCTCAGCAGCGAGACGGCTGTCTTTTTCACACTTGGGTCAGCAACATACAGCATCTTTCGGGTGTGCTGCAGGCCACTTTCCTTCTGGACAACTGTCTGAGCTACTGACGTCGGCATCTGTTTTGTGAGACATATAAGTACTATTGCATTGCATTGCACAGTAATTTGAAGTTTTCTACAGATTACCAGAGGTTGATGAAAATGTTTTATTGTATTTTATTTTATTTATTTTGAGACAGAGTCTGTCACCCAGGCTGGAGTGCAGTGGCACAATCTCAACTCACCACAACCTCTGCCTCCCAGGTTCAAGTGATTCTCCTGCCTCAGCCTCCTGAGTAGCTGGGATTACAGGCATGTGCCACCACGCCCAGTGAATTTTTTTGTATTTTTAGTAGGGATGGGGTTTCACCATGTTGACCAGGCTGGTCTCGAACTCCTGACTCAGGTCATTCACCCACCTCAGCCTCTCAAAGTGCTAGGATTACAGGTGTGAGCCACTATGCCTGGCTAAAGATGTTTTAAAACCGAGGACTGTGATGAAACTAGTCTAAAGGTATTTTCTTTAAACTCTTCTTAGGTTTTTAAGTCAATGCCTAGATAAAAACTGTTTATTCAGTACTTTTAATGCAATCTTGGGGCAGGGCGTTTATACTGAAAAACACAAAATATTAGCTGGTCATGGTGGCACATGCCTGCAATCCCAGCTACTTAAAAGGCTGAGGTAGGAGAATTGCTTGAACCTGGGAGACAGAGGTCATGGAGAGCCAAGATCACACCACTGTGCTCCAGCCTGGGTGACAGAGCAACGCTCTGTCTAAATAAATAAATAAATGCAACGTTGCATTTGATTAGTTATTACATTTTTTGCATCTGTGTTTACAAATAGATTTCCTTCTTCCTTTTCTTGTGCTATCCTTTTCACTTTTAGAATCAAGGTTATACTAACATCATTAAGTTAGCTGGGTAGTATTTAATCTTTTTCTATTTCCTTTAGCTATTTGTGTAATACAAGTACAATCTCTTCTTTTGGGTGTGGTACTATTTAGCTATACAAATTGAATATCCCTTATCTGAAATGGCTGAGACCAGAGGTGTTTTGGGTTTTTTCAGATTTTGGAATATTTGCAAATATGTAATGAAGTATCTTGGGGATGAGAACCAAGTCTAATCATGAAATTTATTTACCTTTCCTATATACCTTACACTCACAGCTTGGAGGTTATTTTATACATATGTGTAATAACTCTGTGCATGAAGTAGTTTGTATACATGGAAGCATCAGAAGGCAAAGGTGTCACTATCTCAGCCACCCACGTGGACAATCTGAGCTTGTTTGCATCACCATTATTCCTGACTCTGAATGCATATACTACTGATAAGCAATCATTTTCTTACACTTACACATGTACCTGACAGTAAAAAATATGATATACCATTAATACAGTTAAAAAAAATAATGTGTTCAGGTAACTATGCAGCACAGTAGCATCACCAGAATGCCTGTCTCAGCTGTTAGACAACAGCAACAGACAGACGAAGGCTTTCAGTCTCTAACTACCATGTTGTGTTTTGATGGAAAGGTTACTGTCCACTGTGTTTTATTCTTTTCAGATGAGAAGAAACATGAGAAGCAATTGAGGGACCAGGAACTGGGTCCTCTAGGGATGAAGAGACATTCTGTTGGATGGTTTTGTAAAATGTTCCCTCCAGAGTCATCTGCCTCATTAACAATGTTTTTTTTTTTTTTCCTTCAACGCTTAAGTTCACAGGTACATGTGTAGGATGTGTAGGTTTGTTACATAGGTTAATGTGTACCATGGTGGTTTGCTGCACAGATCATCCTATCACCTAGGTATTAAGCCCAGCATCTCTTAGCTATTCTTCCTGATGCTCTCCCTCATCGCCCAAGCCCCCAACAGGCCCCAGTTTGTGTTGTTTCCCACCAAGTATCCATGTGTTCCCATTCTTCAGCTCCCACTTATAAGTGAGATCACGTAGCGCTTGGTTTTCTGTTCCTGCGTTAGTTTGCCACAGATAACAGCTTCCAGCTCCATCCATGCCCCTGCAAAGGACGTGATCTCATTCCTTTTGATGGCTGCACAGTATTCCATGGTGTATATGTATGACATTTTCTTTACCCAGTCTATCATTGATGGGATTTGGGTCGATTCCATGTCTTTGCTATTGTGAATAGTGCTGCAGTGAACATACACATGCATGTATCTTTATAAGAGAATGATTTATATTCCTTTGGGTATATACACCGTAATGGGATCGCTGGGTCAAATGGTATTTCTACCTCTAGATCTTTAGGAATCACCACACTGTTTTCCACAACAGTTGAACTAATTTGTACTCTCACCAACGGTAAGAAAGCATCCATTTTTCTCTGCAAACTCACCAGCATCTGTTGTTTTTTGACTTTTCAATAATTGCCATTCTGACTGGCATGAGATGGTATCTCACTGTGGTTTTAATTTGTATTTTTCTCATGATCAGTGACGTTGAGCTTTTTTCATGTTTGTTGATCACATGTATGTTTTCTTTTGAGAAGAGTTTGTTCATGTCCTTTGTCCACTTTTTACTTTTTTTTTTTTTAAAGACAGTGTCTTGTTCTGTCACCCAGGCTGGACTACAATGGCATAATCTTGGCTCACCGCAACCTCTGCCTCCTGGGTTAAGCACACCCCACCCATGCCTGGCTAATTTTTTTGTATTTTTAGTAGAAACGGGGTTTCTCCATGTTGGTCAGGCTGGTCTCGAACTCCCAACCTCAGGTGATCCGCCCGCCTTGGTCTCCCAAAGTGGTTTTTTTTTCCTTATGAAGTTCCTTGTAGACTCTGAATATCAGACCTTTTGTCAGACAGATAGATTGTAAAATTTTTCTCCCATTCTGTAGGTTGTCTGTTCATTCTGATGATAGTTTCTTTTGCTGTGCAGAGACTCTTTAGTTTGACTGGATCCCATTTGTCAATTTTTGGTTTCACTGCTATTGCTTTTGGCATTTTTGATATGAAATCTTTGCCAGTGCCTATGTCCCGAATGGTATTGCCTAGATTTTCTTCTAGGGTTTTTATAGTTTTGGATTTTACATTTAAGTCTTTAATCCATCTTGAGTTAATTTTTGTATAAGTTATAAGGAAAGGGTCCACTTTCAATTTTCTGCGTATGTCTAGCCAGTTCTCCCAGCACCATTTATCAAACAGGGAATCCTTTCCCCATTGCTTCCTTTTGTCAGGTTTGTTGAAGATCAGATTGTTGTAGGTATGCAGTCTTATTTCTGAGTTCTCTATTCTATTCTATCGGTCTATGTGTCTGTTTTGGTACCAGTACCATGCTGTTTTGGTTACTGTAGCCTTGTAGTACAGTTTGAAGTCAGGTAGCATGATGCTTCTAGTTTTGATCTTTTTAATTAGTATTGTCTTGATCATTCAGGCTCTTTTTCAGTTCCATATGAATTTTAAAACAGTTTTTTCTAATTCTGTTAAGAATGTCAATGGTAGTTTAATGGGAATAGCATTGAATCTATAAATTACTTTGGGCAGTAGTTCACTGAGAATTTTTACATGAAGCGATGTTGAATTTTATCAAAGGACTTTTCTGCATCTATTGAGATCATGTGGTTTTTGTCTGTAGTTCTGTTTATGTGACAAATCATGTTTATTGATTTGTAAATGTTGAACCAACCCTGCATCCCAGGGATGAAGGCCACTTGATGGTGGTGGATAAGCTTTTTGATATGCTGCTAGATTGAGTTTGCCAGTATTTTATTGAGGATTTTTGTATCGATGTTCATCAAGGCTATTGGCCTGAAGTTTTTTTTGCTGTATCTCTGCCAGGTTTTGGTATCAGGATGATGCTGGTCTCATACAATGAGTTACGGAGGAGTCCCTCCTTTTCAATTTTTTGGAATACTCTCAATAGAATGGTACCTGCTTTTCTTTGTACCTCTGGCAGAATTCAGCTGTAAATTTGTCTAGTCCTGGGCGTTTTGTGGTTGGTAGGCTATTATTACTGCCTCAATTTTAGAACTCATTATTGGTCTATTAAGGGATTCAATTTCTTCCTGGTTCAGTCTTGTGAGGTATGTGTGCCCAGGAATTTATCCACTTTTGTTGTAGATTTTCTAGTTTATGTGCATAGAGGTAGTTACAGCATTCTCTGATGGTTGTATGTATTTCTGTGGGGTCAGTGGTGATATCCCACTTATCATTTCTTATTGTGTTACTTGATTCTTCTCTCTTTTCTATTAGTCTAGCTAGCAGATCATTTTATTAATTTTTTTCCCCCAAAAAACAACTCCTGAATTTGTTGATTTTTTTGAAAGTTTTTTCTGTGTGTGTTTGTATCTCCTTTGGTTCCACTCTGATCTTGGCTATTTCTTGCCTTCTGCTAGCTTTGGGGTTTGTTTCCTCTTGGTTTTCTAGCTCTTTTAAGTTCTGATGTTAGGTTGTCACCTTGAGATATTTTTAGCTTATTGATGTGGGCAGTTAGTGGTTTAAATTTCCCTCTTAACACTGCTTTAGCTGTATCCCAGAGATTCTGGTATATTATCTCTTTCTCTCTCTCTCTCTCTCTTTTTTTTTTTTTTTTAAGAGACAGGATTTCACTATGTTGGCCAGGATGGTTTCGATTTTTTGACCTCATGATCCACCCACCTCAGCCTCCCAAAGTGCTGGGATTACAGGTGTGAGCCACCACGCCCAGGGCATCTCTTTTTCTCATTAATTTCAAAGAACTTCTTGACTTCTGTGTTAATTTAATCATTTATTCACAAGTCATTCAGGAGCAAGTTGTTTAATTTCCATGTAGTTGTGTGGTTTTGCGTGATTTCTTAATCTGGAGTTCTAATTTGTTTGCGCTGTAATCTGAGAGATGGTTTCTTATGATTTCAGTTCTTCTGCATTTGCTGAGAAGCATTTTACTTGTGATTATGTGAACAAACTTTGAGTAAGTGCCGTAGAGTGAGGAGAATAATGAATATTCTGTTGTTTTTTGGTGGAGAGTTCTGCAGATATCTATAAGGTCTGCTTGATCCAGAGCTGGGTTAGTGCTTCTTGTTGAATTGAACCATCATTAATACCCTTCTTTGTCTTTACCATTATGTAATACCCTTCTTTGTCTTTTTTTTTTTTTTAATTTAATCTTTGTTGGTTTAAAGTCTGTTTTATCAGAACAAGGACTGCAACCCTTGCTTTTTTCTGTTTTTCCATTTGCTTGGTAAAATTTCCTCCATCCCTTTATTTTGAGCCTATGTGTGTCTTTGCATGTGAGATGGGTCTCTTGAAGACAGCACACAAATGGGGTTTGGTTCTTTATCCAGGCTTGCCATTCTGTCTTTTAACTGTTGCATTTAGCTCATTTACATTTAAGGCTAGTACTGTTATGCGTGAATTTGATCCTGTCATCATGATGCTAACTGGTTATTTTGCAGACGTGTCTATGTGGTTGCTTCATAGTGTCACTGGTCTGTGTACTTCAGTGTGGTTTCATAGTGGTTGGTAATGGTTTTTCCTTTTCATATTTAGTGTTTCCTTCAGGAGCTTTAGCAAGGTAGGCCTGGTAATAATGAATTCCCTCAACATTTGCTTGTCTGAAAGGATCTTACTTCTCTTTCGTTTATAAAGCTTAGTTTGGCTGGAAATGAAATTCTGGGTTGGAAATTCTTTTCTTTAAGAATGTTAAATATTGGCTCCCAATTTCTTCTGGCTTGTAGGGTTTCTGTTGAGAAGTCTGCTGTTAGTCTGATGGGCTTACCTTTGTAGGTGACCTGGCCTTTCTCTCTGGCTGCCCTTAACATTTTTTCTTTCATTTTGACCTTCTAGAATCTGATGAGTATGTGTCTTGGAGATGAACTTCTCATGGAATATCCTACTGGGGCTCTATGCATTTCCTGAATTTGAATGTTGGCCTGTCTTGCTAGGTGGGGGAAATTCTCCTGGATGATATCTTAAAGTATGTTTTCCAACTTGGTTCTATTCTCCCTGTCTCTTTCAGGTACCCCAATCAGTTGTAGGTTCAGTATCTTTATGTAATCCCACATTTCTTGGAGGTTTTGTTCATTCCTTTTCATTCTTTTTCCTCTATCCTTGTCTGCCTGTCTTATTTCAAAAAGATTGTCTTCAGGCTCTGAGATCCTTTCCTCCATTTGGTCTATTCTGCTTTTGATACTTTTGATTGCACTGTGAAGTTCTCATGTTACATTTTTCAGCTCCATCAAATCAGTTATGTTCCTCTTTAAACTGTCTATTCGGCTTATCAGTTCCTGTATTGTTTGATCATGATTCTTGGCTTCTTTACATTGCGTTACAACATGCTCCTTTATATCAGTGAAGTTTACCCATCTTCTGAAGCCTACTTCTGACAATTCAGCCATCTCAGCCTCAGCACAGTTCTGTGCCCTTGCTGGAGAGGTGCTGCAATCATCTGGAGAAGAGGCACTCTGGCTTTTTGAGTTTTCAGTGTTTTTGCATTGATTCCTTCTCATCGTTGTGGGCTTATCCACTTTCGATCTTTGAGGCTGCTGGCTTCTGAAGGGGTTTTTGTGGGGTCTTTTTTGTTAATGTTGTTGTTGTTTTGTTTGTTTTTCTTTTAACAGTAAGGCTACTGACCGTAAGCAACCATACGGCTGATGTGGTTTGCTGGGGGTCTGCTCCAGACCTTAGTTGCCTCTGTTTTTCCCATACTTGGAGGTATCAACAGTGAAGTCTGTGAAGCAGCAAAGATGGCAGCCTGCTCCTTCCTCTGGACACTCCATCCTAGGGTGGGCACTGACCTGCTGCTGGCCCAAATGCTCCTGTCAGAGGCATCTGGAGATGGCTGTTGAAAGGTCTCACCCAGTCAGGAGGAACAGAATTTGGGACCCGTTTATGAAGCAGTCTGGCTATAGGGCAGGTGTGCTGTGTTGGAGAGGACCCTTCCTCATTTGGACTGCCCAGACTCTCCAGAGTAGGCATGTTGGAACAGGTCAGCTGGCCGAACCAACAGCTCAGTTGACTGAACCCCAGAGAAGGTGGCCTCCCCTACTGCTGGGAGCTCTGTCCCAGGGAGAGATCAGAGCTCTGTCTACATAAGCCTGGCTGGAGTGATTGAAGGCTCCCCACAGAGAAGCCCTGCCCAGTGAGGAGGAATGAATCAGGGTTCCACTTTAAAGCAGTTTGGGCACAATCTGGCACAGCAGCTGTGCTGTGTTGGGGGGTGTCCCTTCTTCAAATGGGCCACCTGGACTCTCCGAAGCTGGCAGGCTGGAATGTGAAGTTGACCAAACTACAGAAATGGGAGCCACCCCTCCCCCAGGAACTCCCTTCTGTTTTGGGCAGACTCACTGTGTTGCCGTTGGCTGGCTGGAATTCCAAGCCAGTGGGTCTTAACTTGTGAAGTGCTGTGGAAGTGGGGCCCACGGAACAATGCCGCTTGGCTCCCTGGATTCAGCCCCCTTCCTACGGGAATGTACAAAGGGAGTTGTCACCTAGCTGGGAATTCTGGGGCCAGATTTGCAGAATGCTTGTCTGTGTGTCCCTGTGCTGAGACTCGACACAGCTCTGTTTATCAGACCCAAGGCCCTGGTAGCATGGGCTCACGAGGGGGTCTCCTGATCCACGGGTTACAAAGATTTGTGGGAGAAGCATGGTTTCCTGGGTGGGTTGTGCAATCAGTCATCGCTTCCCTTCGCTGGAGGTGGGGGTTCCTTTGGCTCCATGAGGCTCCTGGATGGGCCATTGCCCCACCCTGTCTTTCTTCATTCTCCTTGGGTCAAGATGATTGTCTTGTCAGTCCCAATGCAAGAACCTGGACATTTCAGTTAAAGGTGCTGAATTCACTCGCTGCTTTCATTCCTCTCTGGGCCGTGGACTGTGGCTGCTCCTCATGGGCCCTCTTGGCCCTCAACTCTACGATGGTTCTTATTTTAGCAGTCTCTCTTTGATTTTATAAATAGACATGACTTGTTCTGTTATGAATGCCTGCTGCTCTAGTCTTTCAATAAGCCCATCACACAATTTCACCCTGTCATCTACAGGCACTTTTTCTGCAGTGTGAACCACATCACTATTATCACAATTACCTTATTCAGAATCATTTTGGCTATTTCACCATTGGTCAGTGAATGAACAAGGGGAGCCTCGTTATCGATGTTAAAAACTTCTTCAGAGTTCACTTCTTCCAGCTTACTGATGGACTTTGAAGGTCTATTTTTTTTGCAAAGGTAAGAAGTTCAGACATCATTTTTTTTCTCACTTGACATATGTAATCCTTCAAAGTCGCCACCTTGTTCATCATCACCACTGGACGTAGCTGTAGGCCAGAGCTATGGCAGGCATGCACACCTGTGTTTTTAGTTACTGTGTTTCAAGCAATGGCAACAGCATATACAGCATCTCCGTCTATGCTATATATGCTATATATATGCTAAATTCCTTTTGAACACTTTCTCACACCCACACCTCTGCGTACTACTGCTAGCTAGCATGCTATTCAAGAAAGTGTTTTTTTAATCTACGCTTTACTGCTCTAAGGATATTCTGATCACAGGGCTAAATTGATGAAGTCACATTTGGGGCAAAGTACACAGAATAAACATTTTTAAAATGAGAATTTCAGCTGGGAGATGAGCAGAACAGTTGTCACATAATAACAAAATCTTGCAGTCATCATCCAGTTGAGTCTCCCTGCAGCAAGCATAAGCCACTTGGTACCAAATGTTTTCAAAAAAGATGTCCCCGGTGATCCATGTCTTTTTGTTAGCATAATAACAGACTGGTAAGAAATTCACTCCTTGAAAACAGTGAGGACACAAGCTTGTATCTAACACCCCACTTACGTGTGCCTGATGCATTAGCACATCCCAGCGTAGTTATTCTGTCCTTGGCAGTCTTAATTCTAGTAGGTGCTGTCTCATCAGCTGTAGTCAGTGTCTTTCTGAGGCAATGATTTCAAAACAGTGATGTTTCATCACATTACAGACTTGTTTTGGCTTCAGATTTTCATTAGCTATGACTTGGGCAAACTCAGTAAATTTCTTCACTGCTTTGTGATCAGCAGATGCTTTATTACCACAAATCTTTTTTTTTTTTTTTAAGATGGGGTTTCACCATATTGGTCAGGCTGGTCTCGAACTCCTGACCTCAGGTGATCCATCTGCCTCAGCCTCCCAAAGTGCTGGGATTACAGGTGTAAGCCACTGTGCCCAGCTACCACAAATCTTTAAACATGTAATGCTATGTCTTTTTTCAAATTTCTGCAACCAGCCTATTGATTATTCATAGTTCCTTTTAATTTTCCGTTCATCATGATCTTTGTTTCATGGTCAGGATACCATTACGTAGCATGTGTTCACCGTGACATGGACAGATTTGCACTTGCAATACATGATCAAGATCTTCATGTTTAGCTTTATGCAGTTTTCTAATCTTTACTAACTTCTGTTAATCACTTTCAGCATAGAACGTCAACGGTGTATCCTTCTGTTTCTTCAGGTCATATATGGACATTTCATACACTCCTGTCCAGTTTCAACAGCTTGGCTTTCTGTGCTATAGGTAAACATAAATGCTTCCTCTTTTTATACTGTTACCCTGAGGGGTACCTGCAGGCCATTCTGTCATTTTCTTTTTTTTTTGAGACCGAGTCTCATTCTGTTGCCCAGGCTGGAGTGCAGTGGTGCGATCTCAGCTCACTACAACCTCCGTCTCCCGGGTTCAAGCAATTCTCTGTCTCAGCCTCCCAAGTAGCTGAGATTATAGGCACCCACCACCATGCCTGGATAATTTTTGTATTTTTAGTAGAGATGGCATTCACCATCTTGGCCAGGCTGGTCTTGAACTGCTGACCTCATGATCCACCCACCTTGGCCTCCCAAAGTGCTGGGATTACAGGTGTGAGTCACTGCACCAGGCTCATTTTGTCATTTTCAACAATATCTTTACATCACAGAGCAAAGAGTAAGGAAGAAAACACAGCTGAGTCATGCACGTAGGTCTTGGCCCCATGTGCGGCCTTGTGAGAAATCTGCCATCAGCGTGCCTGGCCTGCACACATGCCATTTTACTATCCTTTGTGGGTGTGCTTGCTTGAATGGGGGAAACTGGGTGTATGCGGAAAAGATATATGGCAGCTGAAGGGAGCTGGGAGGGTTTCTTTTTTTTCTGCTTGGGGATGGTGAGTAAACTGTGTATTGTGTGCCTGTGTTTTGACTGTGACTCGTCACATAAGGTTAGGTATAAAACTTTCAATACGTGTTGTCATGCTGGTGCTGAAAAGTTTTGGATTTTGGAGCATTTCAGATTTTGAAAATTTGGATTAGGTTTGCTCAGCCTATATTACTGTATGTCTGCTACTCATTTCCACGGTGACATGGAATCTGTGTTCACCCAGAGAGCTAATTGAGCTGAAAAAAAATCTTAAAGGGAGATATCTTTCATTATCATTTCAGTTTATTTACTGGTTGATGATTAGTCATCTTTTCTGTTTCTTCTTGTTCAACTTTTGGAAATTTACGGACTGAGTAATTTACTCATTTTTTTTTTTTTTTTTAAGATGTTGTCTCACTCTGCCACCCAGGCTGGAGTGCAGTGGTGTGATCTTGGCTCACTGAAACCTCTGCCTCCTGGGTTTAAGGGATTCTCCTGCCTCAGCCTCCCAAGTAGTTTGGATTACAGGTGCCCACCACTACGCTCAGCTAATTTTTGTATTTTTAGTTAGAGATGGGGTTTTGCCATGTTGGCCAGGCTGGTCTTGAACTCCTGACCTCAAATGATCTGTATGCCTTGGCCTCCCAAAGTGCTGGGATTACAGGAATGAGACACTGTGCCCAGCCATTATTAACTTTTAAATGGGAAAACCCATCACAATTTCCACACAACTGACTTGCCAATTGACTTTCTGTAACCCACTTATAAGTTTGGATCTATATTCTGTCAGGTCCATGTTAACTTGATTGCTGTCCTTGAATTTGTTATTCTTGGTTGTAGTTGTAAACTATCATGAGCAGTCTAAAGGTGAGGATTTTATTTCTGAAAATATAAAATACCTTGACTTCTAAGAGCTTACTGGAGAAATTAAAAAAAAAAATGTAGTCTGCAGTTTTCAAAGCCAATTCATCACAAGATTGAAGGTCATAAATCCAAATAATAGTCAGTGTTAGCCCAACAGTGACCAAACAAATATAAAACAAAAACACTAAACAAAACCAAAGCAAAAAACTAAACAAAATCCCAAAACAAGCAAACAAATAAAAACTAGGCAGAAAGCAGATGGCTTGTCAAGACTAAGGCGTAAGGACCCCTAGTGAACTCTCATATGGATGTCTGGATTTTAGGAACAGGATGATCAGATTGGTGGGAGAAAATGTATAAACATTGGGAAGTAGAATCATTTCAAGTACATTTTGGGCCTTCAGATAAGACTTTAATGCTAATCAACTTACTTTAAACTGAGCCTGCTTAATATATAATGAAACAAATAACTGTCATGCCTTATTGTTTTTATAATTTAGTATCTTTTTTTCTTTCAATATTAAAAATAGTAGGAAGATGCTGGGACTGGTGGCTCATGTCTGTAATCCCAGCACTTTGGGAGGCTGAGGTGGGAGGACTGCTTGAGGCCAGGAGTTTGAGAGCAGCCTGGGCAACACAGTGAGACCTTGCCTCTACAAATGACCAAAAAAAAAAAAAGAAATTAGCCGGGTGTGTGGTGTACGCCTGTGATCCAGGCTACTCAGGAGGCCGAGGTGGGAGAGAATCATTTGAGCCCTGGTAGTCGAGGCTGCAGTGAGCCATGACTGCACCACTGCACTCCAGCCTGGGTGACAAGCAAGACCCCATCACAGAAAAAA